>CAJNOL010004657.1:0-14482 GCA_905250125.1 Rotaria sordida
TCGGATGAGAATTTGAGCCAGTACTAAGCATCATTTGATTTTCGAAATTGCCATTTCCATATCCAAAAAGGACGCCTACATTATTAGTACCGTAATTAGCCAAGGCGATATCCAAATTAGTGTCGTTATTCATATCACCAATCACTACATATTGTAGGCTAGCTCCACCGCCAGGTGCATAGGCCATTTCGTGTACTATCGCTCCTCTGTCATATTGCAGCAGGACACACACATCCTTGCTATCCAGATTGGCGACAACGATATCTAGTCGAGTATCGTGGTTGAAATCACCAACAGCTACAGAATATGGCCAAGAGCCAACTGAATATCTTATTAGATGTGTAAAAAAACCGTTCCCATATCCAAGAAGAACACTCACAGCATTGCTATCCGAATTGGCGACAACGACATCTAGTCGAGTATCGTTGTTGAAATCACCAACAGCTATAGATTGTAGATAGGAGCCAATTGAATATCTTGTTTGTCTTGCAAAAAGACCGTTTCCATATCCAACAAGGACACTCACAGACCAGTCACCCGAATTAGCGACAACGATATCTAGTCGAGTGTCGTTGTTGAAATCACCAACAGCCACAGATAGCGGATAAGAGCCAACTGAATATCTTGTTTCTTTTGCAAAAGAACCATTTCCATATCCAAGAAGGACACTCACAGCATTGCCACCCGAACTAGCGACAACAATATCTAGTCGAGTATCGTTGTTGAAATCACCAACAGCTACAGATGATGGAGAATAGCCAACTGAATAGTTTGTTGCAGTTGCAAAAGAGCCATTCCCATATCCAAGAAGAACACTCACATCATTGCTATCCCAATTGGCGACAATTATATCTAGTCGAGTGTCGTTGTTGAAATCACCAACAACTACAGATGATGGAGAAGAGCCAACTGAATAGTTTGTTGCAGTTGCAAAAGAACCATTCCCATCTCCAAGAAGGACACTCACATCAGCGCTGCCCGAATTGGTGACAACGATATCTAGTCGAGTGTCATTGTTGAAATCACCAACAGCTACAGATGATAGAGAAGAGCCCAAAGAATAGTTTGTTGCAATTGCAAAAGAACCATTCCCATCTCCAAGAAGGACACTCACATTATTGCTACCATAATTGGTGACAACGATATCTAGTCGAGTGTCGTTGTTGAAATCACCAACAGCCACAGATCGTAGAGAAGAGCCAGTTGGATAGTTTTTTTGATTTAAGAAACTCTCAAAATAACCAAGGAGAATATCTATGCTACCAGTGTCATTGTTCACGATGACAATGTCTAATCGATGGTCCTTATTAAGATCACATATGGCAACGGAAATCGAAGAATAAGATCCAGTTGAATACATAAATGGCTTTGCAAAATTGCCGTTTCCATATCCAAGAAGGACACCTATATTCTCATTGCCATTATTAGTTATGACGATGTCTAATCGATTATCTTGGTTGAAGTCTACGACGGCAATTGCATATGGAGAAGCAGAACCGATGGAATAGATGGCTTGATTAGCGAAAGTTCCACTGCCGTTGTTTATAAATACACCTATTTGGCGAGTTCCAGAGTTTGCGATAGCTATGTCAAGAAAGTTGTCGGCATTTAAGTGGCCGACGGCGATTGAGGACGGATGAGAACCAACGCCAGTTGAAAACGTGATTTGTTTTTCAAAAGTTCTGTTGCTATTTCCAAAAAGTATGCCAACATTGTTCGTGCCATAATTGGCAATGGCGAGGTCTAAATAGTTGTCATTATTGAAATCTCCAGCAGCTAATGAAGATGGAAGAGAATCATAATCTGTTGAATACGTTATTGGAGACGAAAAATTTCCCTGGTCATAGGCATAGAATATACTAATACTGTGAGTTCCGTAATTGGCGGTGGCAATATCAAGTAGTGAGTCATTATTGAAATCAAAGGCAGTAATTGCTATCGGACGAGATGAGCCTGTTGAAAACTCTATTTGACTTAAGAAAGATCCATTCCCAAATCCATGAAAGATGCCTATATTGTTAGTGCCGAAATTCGCTACGGCAATATCCAATCGGTTGTCATTGTTGAAATCACCAACTGTGACCATATAAGGACTAGAGTAGGAACCTGTTGAGTACATGGTTGGATCTTTAAAAGTACCATCACCACGTCCCAAATAGACAGCTATTTTGTTCATTATATGATTGGCAATAACCATATCCAAAGCCGTGTTATTGTCGAAATCACCGATGGCGACAGATCGTGGACCATACTTATATTCAACTGGTTTTTGAGCCATTGGTTTGAAATTGAGGCCGCACTTTGGAACTAAACGAAACATCAAAGGCAATACGATGATTGATTGTTTGCCGTAATGAAACTATCTTTCCTAGATTATTTCGAATTATCACGATTCCTATAATATGCTGTCAGAAATTATCGTATGACTCTATTTGGAGTCAATTCAAAACCATCATCTTTCAAAAAAACTCTGCTTAGTTTCTTAAAATACAGACAGAGTTACATATGGGAATTCATCAACCGGACAATTTGTCTGTTCCCATCTTTTCATTTACGGTAGAGTTCGTTCGAAATATGTGTTGTGTCACATTGTTACAAAATCAAATGTGCATCAAAACAGTTGTGTTTCGTAATGCTTTCAGTGATTCAATCAGTATTTTGGATTGGTAATTACAACAACAGGCAAAATATAACGAATTCTGCTACGAATGCTTGAGAATAATAATGGACAAAATTCTGACGATAAAGAAGGGAATGTAAAGCTACTGGCTGAATAATCACGCATGAATACGACCTATCATAGTCAATGTATTTGCCAGTAGTTCCGTCATATGGACAACGCATGTTCATCGATAGTTTTTGAGTGACAAGTGTGCAACTATATATCTCTACTCTTTTCTGTACAGTAAGGAATAAATGACTTCTATCGATCTGTTTGATAATAAATAGTAATAAATATTCTTCTCAGTTTTTAGTTACAGATATTCTACTACATCCAAGTTTACTTCCAGAATAATTTGTCTGATGTCAGATTTAATAATACTTATAAGGTGTTGAAAGGATTACTTATTCTTATGATCGATACATGTAAAAGATGGCAAAATAGAAATGTATTATATTATCTGTTCACTTTGTGAACATAATCGACCACTAACAAGCTGTTAGTTAGATAGAAGTATTATTTGATGGCGTATATACAAAGTTTTATCGTTGCAAACAGTGATAACGACAAGAATTCACTAGAATGTAATAATGAAATGAGAACTCACTGGAGAATATGAGAGAGAACTCACTGAAGAATACGAGAGAGAACACACATGAGTAATAGAGAAAGACCAAAAGAAAACGAGTGTATCAGAACATACTAGCAGAACGAAAGAAGATATAGATGGAATACATATACTGCTTACTCTTCTCTTCAGGTAACATAAAGTAAGAAAATGTAAAGAAGATGATGTACCGTAGAGAAGAAATATTTACTTTCGTCACATTCTATGAGAAAATCACTTGTATTTTCTCTTATTCTTTCGTATTTCTATTATATCCAAGAAAATATCGATGGGATAGAGAGCAAGAAATTCAGGATAAGCTGCTGTTTTCACTCAGAGATGTGGAAGAGTATCATCAAAAATTATAGAAGTAGTGATTTACGAACATTGAATAAGATAAAGTTGATCTTTCTGCAAAAAGTAACAATGTGTAATATCAGTTTGTAAAAAAATCAGACCATGAAATTGTTGCTTTATTGAGATATGAAAAAATGTATATATAGAAAATGCAATAATCTCCGCCTTAGAAAAACGTATTATCCTTCTTCCTCTAGAACAAAGCGGCAATGGGATGGTTTTTTTCTGGAATGCTTTTGTAATCTATAATTCCTGGCAATAAGTTAAACAAAAGGGTTCGACTTATGAATAAAGTATTAGATCTACTAGTGATAATCATCTTGATTGGCTCGCATTCGTCGCTGCTAATTTGAAATGAAAGAGTGAAGCAGTTGTGATGCTTTTAATCTGTTTTCGCTTATTGATTTGTTTCGAACATGCCGATATGAAATATTTTATCACAATTTGAATTTTTTTAACCAAAACTCACAATACTAGTACAACAGAATCGAATTAACTATGGATTTTTATCGTATTGAATATGAAGGATGCAAAGTAACAACGACATACCTGGTGATTTTGGTGCAGTAAAACAAACTACCAGTATCCCAATAGTCATAGCTATACTTGTGATCATAGGTAATACAAAACCAGGTTTAGTACTTGAATCCAGTATTGACCAGCAACAAGACTTCCTAGAAAAGAGCAACAACGACCATATTTAACATCAAAAGAAAAAGTCATACATAGTCTGTTGAATCGTGTAATTTTCTATTCGATCAATGGTGTTGCTCTGAACGTTTCTTGCATTTTGCGCATTTGAAATTGGATTTACTTCTTCGTTTGCACCAACGAAAACATCTTCCTTAGGAAGCGAGCAATCGACCGATTTTGCGTTTTCATCCATAGGAGCCATTTCAATCTACGAGAAGGCAGTCGTAAAGAAACAACACAAAATTAATATGCGCATATCAGTCTATCTCTAACTATGGGAAGTTTCTATAGAAAACTGTTGATGCATTAGTTTTGCGTAATCCATTCAGTCGATATACGTATAAGCGTATACCTTTACTGTGCAATCTCAACATTTTCTCAATCATAAAATAAGTGTGCTTAATATGTTGAGCGGACTGCACACGTTTTTTGACGATAAAATTATACCCAATCAGAACACTTGTGCGAGTACTGCAGTATATTAAAACGATTATCAAAGCCACTGTTTCAAATTTTTATTTGACTAGCAAACATCTATTTATTATTTGTTGAATATCTGTAAAAACTAATGTACATTATTTTTTCTGTTTTCAATTCTCTGGCATGGATACCTTCAGATGTAAGATCTTAAACATGTTTTCTAGTCATATTTTTTACAACAGTCGGTAGGACAACTTCAGACCCGTCGAACCTTGATCAAGGCACCACAATCACCATTTTTAGGATTGTAAGTTGAACAAGTAAAAATATCCTAAAGTTTCTACATGTAAAAGGCACATCGAAGTTATTTGGTTCTCTTTTCAACGTTTAGAAAAACAAGTCATCGAAATGCGTCACACCCCAAACTCATCTTTTTCTTTTGAATTAGTTTTGGAGAAAAAATATATTAAAGCGGAGTATGAATATTTTCCATGCCAGTCATTTCCAGTTGTGTGTATGTTTTTACCTGTTTGGACGAAATACATTTGTTCAACGTCAGAAGATTGTGAACTGATATTATTTCGACAAAACTATATCTCACTAAGATAAAATGGTCTAAGAAGATTTGTGTTTCTTCACGTCTCTTCTTAAGTAACGATTATTTTGGATACTGTCTCAATGACATTAAGATAGCAGTAAAAAATTGAATGGTCGAATTTTTAGTTGTAATGATGTCTATGAATAGACATCAATGACAACAGTTAGCTAGAAAAGTGTAGGTCATATCAATTGGTACATCGAGAGATCGGAGACGATCATCTTCAAAAGTGGAAAAAAAAGTTCTGGGTAGCCGTCATTTTTCAACTGATATCCAAAACATTTATCAAGTGTCATGAAAAAGCAGCTCGATTCATTATCACTTCTCGTCTTCATTGAGTATTGCTGTTGGGAACATCTGCTCTCAGATATTAATTCATTAGTAGCCACGTACAATATGATTTGAACGTGCAAAAAGTGTGCAAGATCATCGAAGACGGCTTATTTTGAACTACTGTATCCATAGAAATTATTACTCAGTTAGTTTTTAAAATGCCAATACACAATGACTCAGAGAACTGTAATCGATGCTACGAGTAACATCTATAGTATACCGATCATGTCATGGAGCGCAAGTGACAAAGATTGCATAAAGTGTGGCATCTTGAAAAAAGTCTCATCAATTAACTTTTCTGGATTTGCACAATTACTCTTCTCTTTTCTATATATATATGATTTCGAATAGTGTCAAAATCAGGGGGGAAACAACTGATTCTGTGCCATTGGAATCAATGGAATCCCTTAGAATCAGTGGAATCCCATGGAATCAATGGAATCCCTTGGAATCCCATGGAATCAATGGAATCCCTTGGAATCAACGGAATCTTTTGGAATCAATCAGAGGAATCAGTCAATGGGATTAGTGAAAATCAGACGTAGAAACAGGAAATAACCTATATAATTACACAAATAAAATCGATTATTATTAGATGCTCGGGGAAGTAGCTGATTCCAGCCGACAGAATCACATGGAATCACCTGGGATCACTTGGAATCATTCAGAATCATTGTGGAATCACTCGGATTAGAAATGCACCAGAGTTGCGGACAGGCCACCTTTTTTAGTCTGACCTGGCTAGCATGATCTGCGTGACAGGCCAGGCCAAATTTCGAAAGTCAGCCTGCAGCTCAGCCTGACTTGCAGGCCAAACCAGATGAAATGATGTTTCAGACTTTTAATTATTACAAAATTTACAAATTAGGATTAATTCATTGTATACGTCGTAGTTTGTGATCCGACTTGTTTTCATGGGAGCAATAGATTATACTATGTCAATTCTCAACTAAGAGCACTCATGAATCAATTTTAAGATCGTTTTTATGAAAGTCTTTGACACCTGAATGTGGGTCTGAGTTCCGAAATCAAACACTTTCACACATGTAGTCAATCAAGTAGATGTTGAAATTAAGGAATTTATGTAGACATATTTGAATGTTTTTGGAATGAAGTTGTAACTACGTATATATGAAAAGTATCGATTATTTTGAATACTTACTGATATGTAAGGTCTCTTCAATTTTAAATACGTACGAATGAGAACTTCTCATAATTAGCTTAAAATCTTCTACTAATCTTACGGTTTGATGACCTTTATTCACATGCTACTTTTACGAGTGGACAGAACTTAATGCTTCATCATTTTCATTAAATGAAACTCTTAATTCGATTCTAGTTTAGACCAGCTCTTAGAACTATGAAATTCTTTAACTGAAAAACGCAATTTTCCTTAGTATAAGATTAAATAAGTAAGAAGAAATTTAAATAGTTTTGGCACAAAAAGTGTTAGGAATAATTGTAGCTGCGTATCATGGAAGGAGAAGATTCAAAAAGCGGTTGAAAAATTCTAAACATCGACTCATGTAGTCGTCTTATTCTTAGAAGTGAATACTGTAAATGCTAGTATTAAACCATATCCAGGCTAAGAAATTTAGTTTGCAGACCAGGTCAAGAATTTTCTAGCCCGATCAGGTCAGGCAAAAATTTAGAAATCCAGCTTCATCTGCTGTCTGCCTGGCGCTTGGGAAACAGCAGGCCAGGTCAGTAGCTCTGGTATACACTAGAGCCAATTTAGAACTGGAGATCTGGTACTAATTTGACTGTGTGCATAAATAGCTGATCGATGATTTATTCAATCATTGGGTAGGTTGATGTCTGTTAATACATTACTATTATCTTATCCTAGAACCCTTAGGATAGCGAAGGAAGAGAAAGGAGAGAGTGAGAAAGAAGAAATGAAAGAGAGGCGAAGAAAACGTCGGTTTTTTCGGTCGTGACTTTTCCACTATTTTAAGAGTAACATATAGTTTTATCCGTGTCGATTAGAGATTTTCAAGGGACCTCTATAGATCGCCCTGAACAACATAATGTTGTCTTCTAACGATAGCGGAGAATAATATAGAGGGATGGTGAAAGGACGGGTTTTTTGGGTGATCTTTTTTCCCGCTATTGTAAGGATAAAACATAATGTTGTTTGCATCAATTATAGATTTTGAAGAGCCTCCTTTAATTCGCCGCGAACACCTTTATCTAGTGTCATTTCTATACTGAAGAAGATCATGCCCAGCAAACCCATCTTTCCCCTTCTTCCTCTTCCTCTACCGCTCTATATCCAATTCTTTCCTATTGTTAGAAAACCACAATGGATTGTTCGGGGCAATTTAAAGAGGACCCTTAAAATCTGTATTCAAAGTAGACAACATTATGTGCCATCCTTAAAACGGTGGGAAAAAAGATTACCCAAAAAACCCATCGTTCTCCTTCCCTCGCCTCCTCTTATATCTAGTTCCTTCCTATTGTTAGAAGACAAGATTAAATTGTTCGA
Source organism: Rotaria sordida (assembly GCA_905250125.1). NCBI lineage: Eukaryota > Metazoa > Rotifera > Eurotatoria > Philodinida > Philodinidae > Rotaria > Rotaria sordida. Next base: position 8,159 of record CAJNOL010004657.1, read on the forward strand.
GGCGAATTATAGAGAGCCATTGGAAACCTATAAACGACACGAACAATATCATCTATCGTCCTTACAATAATGAAGAAAACCCAAGAAGAAAATAGTTGATTCCGAGCAGCAGAAGCAGTTGGGATCCTTGGAATCTCGCAGAATCTTTTGGAATCAATGAAATCCCGGAATCTTAGAATCAGCTATTTTCCCTTTGGTCAAAATATTACTTTCGCTATATTTTCAGAAAGCCTCGATTGACAGTATATCAGTTGGTTTCCTCCTATTTCGTCACTTCATCAGAAAATCCTATGCTTTTATTAAATCGACGACTTCGCTGTCTTGTTTTGCTATGATCCTTCTATCGTCTAGCGCTACCAATCATAGCATGTGCTGATGATCCTTTCAAACAGCTCATTCTCACTAATGAAAACGCAGTTATTTTGCTGTTTAAGAATTCTGCTTTTATGTATGTATGTATTCTATGACGTTCTATAGTGTTCCGAGATAGTTTGCATATCATTCAGTCATTTAAATCTACTTTCATATAACGCTCGTAAATGTTACTGATTCAAATATTTTCCGGTCATACTTTATGATAACAAGAATTAGGCGTTACCTAATTGTTGGACAAATATTTTCCCAGTTTTTTTCTTTCATTTTTGTGAAATAGCAGCATGCAAGTTTCTTCCTTTTGGCTTCTAAATTTGTTTATATTTACGGTGAGTATTAGACTTATGGCTCCAGATAAATTTTGTTCGACTTATTTTTATTGTCATAAATAAAGAACTGCATATTTTACTGCATGCTATATCAGAATCATACCTGCTGAGAAACTCAGTTTTTGCATCAACAGTAGATCTCAAGTTAGAATCATAGAAAAATATTCTGAAGTGCTCTATAGACCATCTTATTGTATGAGACAAAGTACTTGGCTTTCCTAATTTATTTAGAAAAACGGCGTGTACTATTGGCATTCCATGTCGATATAGGTGCATAAGGATTTCAAATAAAAGCACCGATCAGGGTCATCTCTTATGATCTGTGTCGAATCTACAAAGTGTCCCAAAAGTTCAATTGAAAAACAAACTTGGATATTTCTTTAATACTTTAAGCGATTTCCGTGGACTTTGTATAGTTTCATTCTATATTCAATAAAGTATGATTTCATATCAGAGTTGTTTTTAATAGGTGTACAAGATAACTATTGACAAATGTAATGTACACAGCTATCGTTTTAGAAAAAGTATATAAAAACACCATATAAAATTTAATTCGATTTTATTATTCCCTTATCGTCGAGTTTCCATCAAAACTGACAGTTGACTGCAGTTCTTTAAAAAACTGATGATTCGAACGGTTTTCTCATTTTTTTTATCAATTATTTTTAAGACTTCACTATCCAATTATCATTTTCAATCTAAAAAATTCGATTGCAAATCAAAAAGGTTTATATTAATGCGCCACTTTTTTCTATTCATTACATCACCTAACAGATAGCTATTTTTTCGCACCATCTTTAAAAAAAATCAAACTCGAAGCCTAAACGAATTCAACTGGTGTGGATGGCACCGATAGTTTCAACGCGCTCGCATTACGAGGAAAATGCGATTTCCACGTAAATCTAACAATTTCGTAAGAGTTTAAAAAATCGTGCACGAGATTCGTGGTTAGCCGCCGATTTTCGAACGGTTTGGACGACATGCGTAATTTTATTCTTCAGCTCGGTGAAATATTTATCAGACATCATAAATCGATGAAACAATTGAAATTATTATGGAATCTTTAAAAAAAGCAACGTTTCTAGTGAGATACTAGAGAATCGAGTGTTCGTACTATTTTTCACGAAAACCTTATTAATCGAGAAGAATATTTTACTATGTTTTAGGTCTATTTTTAGCCTAGAAAAGAGAAATCTAGACTAAAAAGGCTCTATTTTATTTGACAGAGATGGAGTTTCTCCGCCTTGTAGACTCAAAGTCAGTCAGTTTCTCCAATCAAGCTCCATAGAAGAGACAATCAATATCAACAATTATCATGATAAGCTGAAGTACCATGAGCCCATACTTTCTATATAAATATGTAGACAACAATTGTTACAAGGCATTAGCCAAAGATTTAGTTCAGATGAAAAATAATATCAATAATAACATCGAAATAAATTTTATATAATGTTTTTATATACTTTTTCTAAAACGATAGCTGTGTGCATTACATTTGTAAATAGTTATTTTGCGCACCTATTACAGATAAATTCTACATGAAATCAAACTTTAGTAAATATAGAATGAAACTTTACAAAGCTCACGAAAATCATTTAAGCTGTTAAAGAAATATTCAAGTTTCTTTTTCAATTGAATTTTTGGGATATCCTGTGAATTGACAGTGAGTATCGGTTAGAAAAAATTAATTGTCTTTTTTTATTTAGGTGAATGTCGAAAAGCAATCAAGATGCTACCTTTTACTGGAAATATGAGTATTACCATTTTTTATTTAGATTGAAAGCAAAAATAACTGGAACAGTAAGTTCTATTTAAAAAATCAAATATCCGTTTTTTTTATTATTTAGATGTATAGTAACAAAAATCAGAATGGTAACTACTTTTAACACTTAATTATGTATTTTATATCTAGGCTAATCACAAGGGCAATTGCAAAAATAAATATTATTTAAAAAGAAAATTAAGTCGACTTCGATATTCATCATAGAGAAGATTGCTGTTTCCTGAATAATTTCTGGGAATGTTTTGGGAACTTCCTGAGGATGTGTTACAGTATTCTTGACTAGGACAGTAAGCAGCACAGTAAGAGTCCTTATTTTGACTATCTGACAACACAGTACATATATACCCCCTTACTAGAAGATCTCGGGTCCTCTAAAGCGTCCCAGTATGGAAAGTTCCCAAGAGCTCTTCTAATTCGACTTTTTGGTAAAGTTTTCAAAAAGATCCTAAAAAAATTAGCTTTTATATTTTCAATCACTACTAGGCATGCACCAAACCCAAACGGTTTGGGTTTGGTGAGTTTGGGTATTGAGTTTGGGTTTGGGTTTGGGTTTGGGTATTTGAGTTTGGGTTTGGGTTTGGGTTTGGGTATTGAGTTTGGGTTTGGGTTTGGGTTTGGGTATATGAGTTTGGGTTTGGGTTTGGGTTTGAGTTTGGGTTTGGGTTTAGTGTGGGTATTGTGTTTGGGTTTCAGTTTCCGTTTGCTATTTCAACTCACTGAACTACTGGACTTTAAATGTAATACCATTCGTGCCAAGTCTCTTCTCTATGTTTTACTATTTATTTTGTATAGATATAAGTAAAAGCATATTTCTATGCTACACATTGTTAAACAGTGACATAAAGTCATTCTCAATCCCAAAAGGACAACTTGAAGAATGGATATTTTTGATCGATTTGTCCGTGGTCTGATTGATAGAAAATTAAAATCACATTTCTCAGTTGGAGAAGCGATTGTTTGATGTTCTATCATAATGAAATATTGTTTTTTTAGAGAGAGGAACCGAAAACCGAACCTCATTTTCCTCAAAACTACATTGATGGATCAAGAGTCAACAGAAATTAACGTTTTCGAGAGATAGTTTCCGTAGGATAGCTTACCTTTTAATGGTTCACTGACTACGAAGTAGTACCACATACCCAGGAAACAGGAGATGCTGAAGAAGTGCAGGGAGATGCAGGAGATGTTGTATCTCCTTTAGATACCGAGTCTCTTTAGAGATGCCGAATCTCGTGGGGTGAAGTGCTTGAAGATATGGCGTCTCTCCAGACGATACCGCATCTTCGGATGAAAACGTTTTATTTTATTTTTAGCCCGAGATCCCAGCGGAAGGCCCTTTCTCTTGCAGAAGATGCCACATCTCCAAGCACATCTCTCCAGAAGATTGGGCATTTCTAAACACATCTCTACAGCGACGATAAGGGAGGAAACACAAGCATACATGGATACTCACCGCCACATCTCATGAGTATGGGTGCAGGTGAAAACACGAACACATACGGAAACACCTACAGCCGCATCTGGTCAGTGTGGGTGTGGGAGAAAACATTAAGACATGCGAACACCCGTAATGTAATCGTCTATTAGTAGATAGTTAGACATCTCCCATATGTTCCTGCATTCCTTCAGCATCCACGATTTCCTGGATATGTGACGCCCCTCTGAATACGTGATCGACATACAAAAAGCCATTGTGGCTACTATGTGATGAGTAAACTTGTGGGGCGAGCTTAAGTGATTAAGTGGAAGAAACTCTGAGTCAGGCCTGCTTTCTCTCCAGAGTTATAGCTAGTAATAGTTGTGCGAAAAACGTTAGGCCTTCGAAACTGTCTTCAGAAAGCATCCTATATCGCAAAGCAGTTGAAAGGCAGGGTATTCTTCTTCGTCTTTTTCTTCTAGGATAATTGAGACGACAGTTTTAATCATAGCTATATCGCCCTATAAATATTTTAGTGGGGCAATGCGCCAATAGAAATAGAACTTCGTGTTGTGACCTAAATCTTCTTCAGATGTAGTCCTAAGGATTTTTCCTATTTATGATTGTAGATATGTACTTGGGTTTTTCTTCTCTTCTCTTGTTGTTAGTCGTGCATAATAGATTTTTCCTTTTCGCTCAGATTCGTATATGTGATGGTATTTTCCCTTTCACTTATAATTATATGCAACGAACATTTCCCTCCACGTTTGATCGTCTATGTTTAGCTTTGTTTTATGAATCTCTCCTTCTTCTTCTTCATCATCTATGGAACTTTCCTATAGTATTGCTTTGTATATTCGTAATATTTTTTCGCAACAAAGAGAGATTAAAAACAGATATAGCTAAGAAATGAATTACATATGGAATTAAAATCTTACACTTAGAATGGAAAGCTTCACCGAAAGATAGTCAGAAAATGGATGTTTAAATTTGCAGTCTGTGTGGCTTGCAGTACAATTCTCTATTTCTAAAGGATGAGTCTTCACATGTTAATCTATTATACGGCGCTCTAATTCTTTGATTCAAATCCATCAATGAGTCTCTCGCAGGAGTCTGATTCAGTAACTTTGAGGCCTTTTATATATATTGTTCAATCATTCAAAGTTTTTCTGTAGCCAGCTATGAATCCGTCAATTTTCTGAATGCTGAGAATTCAGCCAATGAAGGTGTAAAGCTAATGTCGGAAAGCAGCAGTGTCATATATCCAGGGAATCGAAGAAGCTGAAGAACCGCAGGGAGATGCGGGAGATATATCTCCTGGCATCTGCCAATGAAATCTTTTTTTCTATTTTTAGACTTTAATCTATGCGGGAGATGCTGAGAAATGCCGCATCTCCCTGTGGAGAAGTGCGGAAGATGCGGCGTCTCTCCAGGAGATGCTCCTTCCGCAGGGGTCCCAGGGTAAAAGCTGAAAACAACTTTGGTCGAGGGAAAGCTTGGAGATGCGTCTTCCTGTGGAGATGTGGCATCTCCTGAGAAGATGCCGCACCTTCCGCACTTCTCCACAGGGAGATGCGGCATCTCCTACAGTGGCATCGCTCGTGAGTGTGAGTGCGGGAGAAAGTATGATGGACGAGTCTGTTTTGTAGTTAGTCTGGCATTTCCTACATCATTCTACACTCCTCCAGCTTCTCCGATTTCCTGGATATATAACACGTCTCTCGGGAAGTGTGAATAAGCATAGCAATGTGGATATGGATGTGTGGTCGCATCACAGCTGCCAACCATGCCATTGTTGGCCTGAGTTTATTCCTACGGAAACGCTTTTTCGAAAAAGTCTATTTCTGTTGGTTTGGGGTTCGCTAATCTAACAATGACCCCATGAAAAATGAGAGTTTCCGTATTTTCTTCATATCTTCTCTAGTTTTCATGGATTTGGAAGGGACTTTCTTAATAATATTGAGCATTTGATTGTGCGCGAAGCCATAAAAAGATGTATGTCATAGAAATAAAATAAAAGACTTATTGTTATAATCTTACAGGCATGCAATACCAACTACTTTTAAAAGCACTTTCAGTGAACCGATCAGAATAAAGTCCTTCGCAGTATTTCTTCAATATCTCTGTTGTTATTGATAGTTGTGGATTCCACATTTTCAAAAAGGTATCGCATTTAACTCTCAATGAAACCATTGACAGATATGTATCATCAAGATAAAAACAAGCCAAAAGTTATGAAAGTAATCCATCAGGCTTGGAGCATCCTTCCAAACAACAAATATATTTGTCATGTATGTATGTGTATTCATGCTGAAGTATATAGAGAAATTTAGGCAAATCATACTATCTATTTTTGTAGAGCTTCAAACGTTCTATCATATTACAGCAGTTTGTTGAAACGTTCTCATAACGAAGTCACATTG
>CAJNOL010004658.1:0-14479 GCA_905250125.1 Rotaria sordida
AAACTAAAAATAAAAAATGCTCAAATTTTGCATTTCCGGCACCTTACCTAAATAGCTAAATGCTTATTTAAAAAGTATCTCTTTTGAGAAGCTACGGATATTTTAACATCATACTGTTATTATAATTGCTAAGAAAAATATCTTCGAAATTGCAAATATTCTCATACGTCAGGAGCTAGAAATTGTTTCTGATTTACATTCATATTAGAAAACAGATTTTGATGTCTTCTTTAATTAGTTCATTAAATACATTGAAAACATTCTTATTATTATGTTAATATTTTATTTTTTGTCTTTACCAGACAGTGATCTACTGTATGAAGTCAATAGATGTTTTGCATAGTAATGTCACGTTGATAGAAAGTACACAGGTCGTGACAGACAGACCATGCCAACGAAAGGTAGATCTCTATCTGATGGTTATATAATGTTCATCTACTCGATCTCCCAGATCAATGATGTCAGCGCCTGGATCCATAGATTTTTGGTCGGAAAACTTGGGAAAACAATAGGAATCCTATAGTCGGACTTTCCTAGTTTCGATCAGAACAGGTCATAATCGGGCAGAGCCAGCCGCTGAATTTCTGCTTCCAATTTCTTCCAATTTTCCGGTGAGCATCAGCTCTTATTTTGTTACATAGAAATTGTGCTTTAGGACAGCTTTCCTATATAAAAAGTGTTATGAATTAATATGAAACAATGATCGTTACAAACTCTTATTTATTTCCAATGACTATTGTAGTTTTAGTCGATTTAATTTTTCTGTAAATTCTTTGTATGATTTAGATGTGTCTCAAAAACAAAGATTAATATGATTTATGTTTATTAGTCTATGATTTTCATTCGTGATCATTTTACTATATTTTTGATCTGTTTTTGAATCACAAAAAAATTATTTATCGATGAAACATTTAAAAAAATCTAGTAATTTCAACTTAGGTCTAGAAGTACGAACTGTTTCCGGCCAAAAAGCTCGAGAAAACGGTAGGAACTTGGAAGAAGGAATCCGGCGATTGGATTCCTTCTTCCAAGTTCTTACCATTTTCCTGCCAAAATCATTAGCCTGATTAGACTAATTCTCGAAATTCTTTTAAACAAGTAGAGTGAAACATGAATAACTGATCTCTTTAATTAATTGAACTTTTGTTTGAAATGGTATGATAATTCGATGGAGAAAAACTATTAATAAAAAAAAATCTGATCATTCCATATTTGAATAAATTTAATTTTGATTATGAATTCTTTTTTTTTGTTCAGGTAACAAGAAAACTCTGATGGATATCGTACATAAATTAATGGTTCATATGAATAAATCTGAAGAATCACATTATCGAGATGAATTACTTTCAAAAATAATTGAAATATGTAGTCAAAATGATTATCACCATATAGCTAATTTTGCATTGGTTTACATTTATTTTTTTAATTTTTATTAATAAAAAAAACATTATTTATTAAAATAGGTATATTAGTATATTAGTCGAATTAACTCGTCTTGAAGGTACAAAACATGATAATCTCATATCTTTACAAATGCTTGATATTGCTGTTCGTGTTGAATCTATTCGTTCATTTGCTTGTAATCAAATGATAGAAATTTGTCAAAAATAAAATCACGAAAAAATTTTTTTATTTCTATTCTTTCAGGCAATTCTTCTTGAAAATGATTATGTTTTTATTCATGATTCAAATTCTACAACTGTCCCCGAAGTTTTATATGCTGCTGCATGGATTTGTGGTGAATTTTGTTCGTACGTTAATAACGGAAAAAAAAATTTATTGAAAGAATTCTTGTTTTACTTTTCTCTATAGTTATTGAAAAGAACCACAAAAATTTTTTGAATCAATGCTTAATACAAAAATAACTCTATTTCCTGGACATATTCAATCTGTTTACTATCAAAATATTTTGAAAATTATTATATATTTAATTCAATCGTCGAATAATGATGAAACATTAATTCAACAACTACTTTCATTAACGATTGATAAAATGTCTTTATTTTTATCAAGTGGTGATGTCGAAGCACAAGAACGAGTAGGCCATGTTTCTTTTTATTTTAAAGGACATCAAGATAAAAAATTGCTTTTTTCACATGGGAGATGAACATGTAATTTCTGTTGCTCAGAAGATCATCTTCAAGAAAATCTTTTATTATATATCATTCAACGCAGTTTCATATGTTGATTTCTATTTGTGCTGATATAGGTCATATAGAAGGACTTGTAGGTAAAGTGTGAGTAGACTTAGATTGGTACGAAGAGGTGCGCATCCATTTTGCTATAACAGAGTGGTTTGGAAAATTCATTGCAGAAATGTTCATCTTATTTCTCAAAAGTAACGACTCAAAATAAAATTTTTGTTTCACTAGAGAATGCACGAATTTTAAAATATGTATTGCTTTTGCCAATTAGTTGGTTACATCTTGAGTAAAAATTAATTTTTCGTAACCTAACAATATTTTTAGGCTAATTTTGGATCAGGTGATTTTCTACGTTACGCAACAATTTTTACGCAATCAAAAAGAGCATATTTTCAAATATATTAATCACTATGTGAATCATTGAAAACTCGATTTTCATTTTTTCACCTAATATTCCTGCGTCCACCTCCTCACACAATGGACAGCCTGGCGATAAAATCGATTTATGATATCTGAATCTAGGTTGTAGCTAGCAATAAATCTACTATGAATCTGCATTTAATTACACTTTGAATTCTAATTGCAAATGAGTAGCCGTCTTGTAATAGCTATTACCAAATAGATAAAATAATATAAATAAAACGTATGTTTCAAATTGAAGTTTTAATGATATTCATTAGATGTTATATAGTTATTCAGCGTTATATATTTACTCTATATACTACAGGCCGTTTGGATTTACTGAAGATCCTTCTGCTCCATTAGAACTAAAAAGTAACGACTGGTGAATAATGTAATTTTTTCCCACATTTTTATTTAAATTTGAATTTACTATCGGATTGAGTATGTCACCACCAAACTTAAGTTGGATACACTAGCATATGGATCCAAACTCTTGTGAATATCCATTGTCCCAAATATAACCTCCGATATAGACCTGTCCTAATTGGCTTCTACTATGATCACTCATTTTTCGAATTGGCGAAGGTTCAAATAAATAATACAAGTTAAAACTTATACATTTTTCAAAGTTTTACATCGATTGTTTAGTTCTAAACACAAGCCATAAATAGTAACTATTTGTCAAAAATCTTTCGAATGAAAGAGGCTAGATAAATCACAATTAATCAACATCAGCTATCCAAAGTTTACAAAATTATTTTTAGAGAGAATCTATTTGCTCAAGTATACTGTAGGTTTTATTATGTATCAAACAACTGATATACGTCATAGAATTTTGAGAAGTTGCTCTTTTGAAAATATTGATCGAAACTAATTGAACTTGAAAAAATTATGAAAAATGCTATAAAAATAATCATAATATAAATCTTCGGATATCTTTTACCAATAGCTCGAAATATTAAATATAAAAAAAAAGAAATTATTTATTTAGGCAAGTGTTATTTTACATATTCTTAAAACAACATTAAAATGAATTGAAAAATCTGAATTTAATGTAAATGAATTATCAGTATTATTCGATTGTGTTCTTAATCCAGTTGCTGCTAAAGCTCAAAGAAAAGTTGTTGTACCAAATAGGTAAAATAAAATTTGTTTGATAAATTTTTTTTTTGGATTTGATTATATTCTAGTTTGGATTTGAATGCTTGGATAAATGATCCTCCATCGAATAGTGAAGATGAATCAATAACAACAAGTTCACATTATGATAATAAAGATCTATTTTATGGTGATAATGGAGAAAATTATAATTCTAATTTATATTCCGATGTTACATTAAGTTATCAAAAATCAAAAAAATATATTGAACCAACTGCTGATGAATTAGAAAAACAACGAGAATCAAGAAAACAAAGTGAACAAATGAATCCATTCTATTTGAAAGATTCGAAAAAACCAAAATTGACACAAAGGGTATGAGTATGAATTTTTGATTTAGAGATCTTTCGAAGAAAGTTTCTCCCAACTAATTAATCGCTTTTGAGTCGAAACTATGTACATCATATTGACATAAATAAGCTACAGACATATTACAAATTTACAGTAGTTTTTAAACGAATGCATTAGTTCCTCTTCAGGAAAATTGATTTTCGAATTGTAACTTGAAACTCGATGTAAAGACAGGGCTTAAGGTTAGTGATTTGTTGTGAACGTTTCAAATCTTTTGATTAGCTTCTATGTTGACATAAGAACGTCGAATTTGTTATTAGATATAAAAGACAAATTTTTACTATACCTTTATCTTAAGATAGGAGCAATGGTAAGGTCTGAAACATTCACAAGAAACTAGTCTCGTTAAGATCTGTCTCTATGGAGAGTTCTAAGTCAAAATTCGAAAATTAGTTTTTATCATATTTCTATAGGGCATCATGACTAGAATTCATCGAGTTCAAAGTTTTCGAACTCGGGACCAATCGGACGGGCTCGAACTACGACATTCATTTAAGAACTACCGTAAAACTCTAGTATCTCGACAGCAATAAGCTACCGACTTGAACTGTCTTCAGGATATTCTTAACTCATTTGATTCTACAGAATACAAATAGTCTAGTTCAGTTCTTGAATTTGTCTTTAATATTGTAGACTGAAACAACTTTGGATACTATAAATGGTAATGATCGTATTGAATCAACATTATCACAAGGAACAAATGTTACTAAGTCACAATTAATACTATCTGATCAATAATATCGTCAAGCAAAAATTTATGAACAAAATAGATGTTTAAAGAGAAAAATCAAAAACGGATGGTAAATCATCAAAAAAAGGAAAGAAATCATCGAAAAAATTTAATATAACAGTAATCGATGATAATGATGATGATATTTATCGAATTGCTGAAGTAACACGTGGTGGTGAATTACCAGAAGGTGCTACAGAAAGTGGAAATGAAGACAATGATCATGATGTTATTGTTGGAAAAAATAAAAAATATGATCCACATCGAGCACTTAATATTGACTTAAGTGAAAAACCTATTCAATCGATTCCTACATCACCACCACTATTGACATCTCAATTAAAAGAACAGTTCCTAAACAAGTTGAAACACCTCCCATATTAACTGGAAAGCCAAAAAAATCTAAGAAAAAGAAAATAATTGAAAAACAAGAACAATCATCAACATCGAAATCTAAACACAAACGAGAACGTAGTGATTATAAAAGATTATTATCACCAGCTGATGAGGAAGAAAATTGTCCAACTTCAACACCTCCTCCTTCTGCTATTGCAAAGAAACCAAAGAAAAAAAATCATCGTCAGAAACAAACCACTTCTATTGGACATTATGACAGATGATGTTCATCTAACAAATCAATCTGAGCAACAATACAAAGAACAAAATACTTATAAACTAGTTGCTCAATCTGACAATTGTAAGTTCAATAGTTATTCTAGTTTAACCAATAGATGAGAAAACTTCGCTAAGCGATAAAATGCTTTTGATATGAGTCTTATCTCATTAGATAGATTCTATTGAGATTTGAGAAAATCTATGCTACCTTCTTGAATGATGTCTATTGTATTAAGTTTTCAGCATAATCCTATAGTTCCGTCCGATTTCAATCAGTTATAAAGTTTGATATATTATTTATTTTTAGGAATATTCAATTAATCCAGATCCATCAATAGCTCAACTTGATGTAACATTTCTTTTAAAAAATCGAACATCATTTATTATTGATCATATTAATATTCATTATATTGATAGTATGAGTTCGAAATTATTGAATACAACAAGTACAAATTTAATATCATTTCCATTTATAAGAATTTTTCCTCATTCGCAAAATTATATTCATATTTATTTTTCAATAAATGCTATATCATTTTCTCAAAAATTAAAAACAACATTAACTTATTCTATAAATGTATGTTGAAAAAAAAATAAAATAAAAAAAACAGATTTTTTTATTATTATTTTTGATAAACATATTTAGAAATCAAATATAATTGAAACAGATAGAATTGAATTTAAACTTAATTTGCCTTGTTCACAATATTTACGACGAAAGACTATTGATTCGTAAGAATAGATTTTTTTAGTAAATTATTTAATATACATATATTTTTTGAAATGTTGTATTTGCTGATTTGATGAGTTCGGGTACATTGACATGTCAATCACAATTTCGTATTCCATTATCTAATCAAGATTTTCTATTGATAATTAATACAATTTGTCAATCTTATCGATTAACTGGTTAGAAAAAGAATTTAAATAAATCGTTTTTTTATATTTAAGTATTTAATTTTGTTATCGAAATAATTAATTCAGCTGCATCTTTATATGCTGAAACAATTTTTGGACAACCAATAGCTCTTTTATTTAAATCAATAGTATGTATATTTTGAGATTTTCATTAATAATCAAACTAAATAATTTTTATTTATTTATTTCTAATCTCATGGAAGAAATGAAAACATCATTAAAATAATTTGTTTTTCTTTTCTCTCTTTCCTTATTTCATTTATTTGTAGTTTTATTTTTATTTTTATTCCATAGATAATATCTATATATAAAGCGAAAAGAAAAATAACAACTGACAAACAGTGATCTTTTATTTTGTTGCATCTATTATCTTTATTTACAAAAACAAATCTCCCTTATGTATCAGATAATAAGTATAATTGATCTTCTGACACAGAGAAAAATATGTTCTTTGCTTTTTTTTATTCTGAATGATTATAGTCAATTCTCATGTGTATGCATATTTTCTGTTTTTTGATTTTTTTATTTGCTATAATCCGAACATTATATATATATATTTATAAAAAGAGAAAAATTATTGATAAACTATTTAATCATTCTCGATTGGTTTCAAATAATTAGAAGAAAGAAATTTTTCTTTTTCATGAAACTTATTAAATTTCCAAGTGAAATAAGTACCGATGAGCTGGAGCAACCGTTAATTGTCTTGATCTTGGATAGAAAAAGTTTTTTAGTTCTGAGTTCGACAACTCTATTGTTTACGAAAAGAAAATGGATTATTTTACTATGAAAATTAGAACAGCAAATATTTATGTGATCGTTACTCAATAATTATCGTATAAACTTAGAATACCTGAGTCGCAACAACATGACATGTGATGCAAGTTTTACATGACTATAAAAGATATCACTCACAATGAAAGAAAATGTTGTGCCTGACTCCGGTCCCATATCTAGATATGCGGTAAAGAGTAGAATCCGTCAGGTTGGTCTTCAATACTTTACTTGATTTTGCATTATCATCTCAAATATCGATATAATCTGGAAAAGTCAAATCCAATAAATAACTTGTTTTTACTGAAAAATCACTGTGACAGACTCTTATTCTGTAAGGTATCCTAGGAGTTTTTCAGTATATCTTTACTATTTTATTGAATTTTATCAACTAATTCTTTTTATAATAGGCTCATACACTGAGTTTTTAATTACACGAAAAAATTTCAAAAGCAACCTTCAAAGCTGTTATTTTTAACCTAAATGCAAAAATTTAGCTGGGTGTGGGTGTTAATGAAAAGGAGATCGACATCCACCTACACCCACACCCCAAACCCGCACTCACACCCATACCCAGTAATAAAAAGCTCTTGATGAGATGCAATCACATCGAAAGGAAGAAGTGAAGAAAAAAAAATGAAGTTTTACTTTTCTTTAGCAGTCGTTTATTTACATATTCTATCTTCACATTGTCACTAACTGTACAGATACAAACTCAGGAAGAAAAAAAATCGATGGCAACAATAATAAAAATGCTCTTCAGTGTGTTTATTTTGTTGGCTTGTTCGTTGATAATGTACTTTTTTTGTTGATCTTTCTTGTTTTTCGTAGTTGCATTTTCAGAAGAAACCCGACAGAATCATGCACTCAACCTTACGGCCATTTTTTTATTCGCGGAACAAAGTTCTGTGTTTGTGCAAAGACATGCGACCATGCACTACAATGATGGTGTTTTGTTTTTGTTACTTTTGAGTTAAGAAAGACAGTAGTCATGTTTTAAATATCTCTACTGATTTCAGTTAAAAAAATACCAGCAATACTTTTCATTATTTGTCAACTGTATGCAAATATAGATGGCTCTCTTTCGCATGCATGCAAAAACAGAATTTGTTGATAGATGAGTTTTTTAATCATATTCTGCGCTCATAATATTCCACGTTTTCACTGTATTATATAGAATAGATGTTGATAGTATCAATGATTTAACATCAGTTTCTATAGAGAAACATGTTTCCTAATACGTTTCCTGTTGAAATGCATTAACTGTTAATATAATTTTAGTTATGCACGTATGTAATGATGTACATTAAAATTGAATGAATCCTCAATAGGGTATGGATGTGGGTGCATGATTTATATGAATCTAATATGTATCTTTTGAATTTGGTCTAATTACTATTTATTCATATACACCTATTATTGTAGATAAAAAATGTCAGTACGTATACTTCCTCATTCATTCAGAACAAGACTAATTGTTTCGCAAATGATATCAACTGTTTGACAACAATGAATGAGTTGAAACTAGGACTTTCGACTAAACTTGCGAAAAATTTATCTTGCAGATCGAATTGCAAAGGTTACATTATGAAAAGTTCTCGAAAAGAAGTTTTGATCTTTATAAGATTATGATTTCAAGATAATGGATGATTTTGATTGATGCATAGTATTTCATCAGAAGTTTATTTTAAAATAACATACATCGTAAAGTTTAGATGAAATTATTGTTGATTTATATCTTCACAATCAACCGTTTTTTTCAGTATCTCCAAAACAATACGAAAATCACAGCTCAATACCTCACAAACAACAATTATGATATGTGTGCATGCTCAGACTAATCGTTTTTGGTATTTTTTCACCCACAATCACGATGAGAGAAAAACTGATTCAGCAACTATAACGTGTGATACATGTCTTCAATGACGAAGCACGATGTGAGCAGCTTTCTTTGCTTGAATCACTTGTTACCTAACAGCAATATATTGAGCATGTAAACAACGTTGTTCGATGGTTAGTTCAAAAAAAAAGTCCAATCGAATTTTCTTGTCATATTGTTCACATTATTATCATGTCGATCACAGACAGAAAGAAAAAAATCGAATTAACAATGTCTGTGTTGATTTTTTTTTCGTTCTTGTCAGAAAAAGAAAAACTTCGTTTTGAAAGAATCAAAGAAACTAAACAATGTATGAAACAACGTATCGAATGTAATGGCACTTAAGTCATTGTACAGATGAAAAGTAAGCGAAAGTTGGAAAGAGAATAACAATAGAATAAATGATGCTGTTAGATTTTTTTCTCTTTTGTTTACTGTTAATAAGCCTATTTTCAATTGAAACGAGGTGAAGTTTATCGTTGAGTGTCAACAAAAAATCAACCATATTTTACATCGTAGCAATATCTAGAAAAAAAAAAAAAGCCAATAACGACTATAGGGCATAGGTTTGTCTTTGCAGCTTCTCTTCATTCACACGCAAATTTCAGATATATCATTTGACACAGATCAATATTTCAGCCGGTGTAACAGAATTTCAAATTGTTGTCTACTTAAATTTAACTTAGAGAAATTAAATGTTCTTACCAATGGTCTCATGATGCAAAACAGTATCTAATGTCGAGAAAGTATGACTCTTACAAATATTCAATAGTTATCTATTTTGTGGATTGATTTTATGGCATATGTAGTCTTCTCAATCACCTCTTTGTCTAGAGTTGTTTGTAGAGCTTCAAAGACTTCAATAGTTCATGAAGATCTTCTTTTTATAAGACAGTGTTCATATTTCATTTAAAAACAATGCTTTGTTTTAGTTTCACTGATGTTAGTAAAGAACGTTGTAACTATACCTAAATGGTATTTCATGACATCTTTCAGTATTTAGAGATTTTTCGTAAAAGCAATGATAAATTTCGAGCATGAATACTCTTTGTTTGTTACGATGAAACTTTCTGTCGTAAAATCCCATGTTGGTATCCTGTTGCCTTCGAATCTTAAACAAAACAACTGAATACTATGTCGTTCATGACTTTATTTTGTTAATTTCGGAATAATCATCGACTTCGTCTAGCTCTACTGATGTATCCGAATGGTAACATAAGCTGATTTAAATATGAAGTCAGTCTGTTATGCAAATCTAGAGATTTATTCCAAATTCAAGTTTTAGTAATATCTTTCTTTCATTTCTTACCAATATTTTCTCCACCATCATTGTCTTCCTTTTATAATGTAAACATTTTTGTAAGCTAATAAAACTTCCGAAAAACCTCTATTTACACCACGACAAATTTTAAAACATTCGTATCACAATGAGAAAAAAGTTGAACGCCCTAGAGAACTGATTCTTGAATATTCATTCGATTTTAACGATCTTTTGAATATGAACTGAATCATATTTAGTATATACATTTCAGCAAAGTAGATAGTGTCATAACAATAACCGTGGGAAGAGACGAAATAAATATAATGTAATGAACAGCATTGAATTAATTTTTAAGATATTTCGATTGATTCAAACTCGTCAACACGATAGAAGAACACAGAGAGACAGTCGCAAAGAGGCAAAGAAAGAAAAAATGCAATATTACCTTTTTTAGCAGTCCTTTATTTACATAGTCTACTTTCAAATTTTCACTCACTGTACAGACACGAATGAAAGAAGAAAAAACATCGATGGCAACAATAACAAAACTGCATCAATGTATGTTTTTATTTCGTTGGCGCGTTCGTTGTTAATGTACTTTTTTGTTGTTGATCTTTCTTGTTTGTCATAGTTACATTTTCAGAAGAAACCCAACAGAATCATGCAATCAATGTTACCACCGATTTCTGTATTCGCGGAACAAACTTCTTCGTTCGTGCAACGACATGCCACATGCGCTACAATGGCGATGTTCTTTTTTAGTTATGTATTCAATATTACTGTCGATTTTAGTTAAAGAAAATGCCTACGATACTTTTTATTATTTGTTAGTTGTATGCATCCAAAATAGATGTTTCATAATATGTTTTGTATCGAAATAGATTTATTATAGACAGAATTTTAGTGATAAACGTATACATAGGGCAGGAGTTTACTCGTTGTCATTTCTACGCATATTAAAATTCTGTGAGCCTCAAATGTGAACATACACAATTTGAATATTATTTCTTTATGAATGGTATAGAGATTAATAAAAGTTCAGCAGTTAGAATACCAAAAGAAAACAAAATTTCTCCTTATTAAACACATTTCGAAAGAATATAAAATAAATCAAAAATCATTTTAGCAAGATTGTGAGTGATATTATATTCATTCTACAAGTCTCGCTCATATACTCTCACGACTACATTGGTCACACTGAAAAACATGTATATAGCAGTACTTGTCTAATACGAGATCGAATGTAAACAAAACTATCGTATTCACATATGGCATCAGCAGCCAAAAATAAATAATAAATTCTTTCTCACTTATAATTTTAATTCAAATAATGATTATCTTATTAAACTAGCAAAGGAACCAAAGGCTAATTATATTTTGAATATTAATGGAAATTTGAATTAGAACTGTCTAGTACACCATACGACTAAATTATCTGTACGAAAAGTCATTATTGAACTGTTTCATTCATTTTTGAATTTTCATAATACGCATTTCAATACTCAACTATATTCGAATTTCAATTAAAAAAAATTCGCAATAGTGTTCATTATAATCATAAAGAAAATAAATCGAACTGATGATGTCGTTGTTGTTTTTTTTGTTCTTGCCAGCAAGAGAAAAAAAATGGCTCTCAGAAGACCAAAGAAAAATAAACAATGTATGAAACAAGGTATCCAACGCAATGACACTGACGTCACGGTATAGATGAAAAACAAACGAAAGTTGGAAAGAATAACCAGAAAATAAATGACGTTGTTGTATTTTTTCTCTTTCATTCGTTATTGACAATTATATTTTTAATTGAAACTGAATATGTGAAGTTTGTTGTTTAGTGTCAACGAAAAAAAAAACAACACTCACATTTAATATCGTAGTAAAATTTAGAAAAAGAACACAAGGCAATGACTACAGGGTATTGACCATGAAAGTAAATGTTGGCAATTAATGCAACGATCTTTCTATACTTAGAACATTGAATAGAGACTTCTGTAGTTGTCGTTTAGTTTGTAAAGTTATTTTGTAGCCACAAAGCCTAGCTCTCGCATTGAGGCAGTTGATTCCAATCTTCATCAATCTATCCATTAATATATTCTAAAAGACACGATAATCATTCTAAGTCATCTTTGAAATATAAACATCTATTACGGGTTATTAACTTTTCATTAATCAATAGCCGTGAAAATGTTGTCTGTCACATTATGGCAAATGTTCTTGTCAATGACGTTATAATAAAAAATGATATTTAATTAGTATCGAGAAAGTGTGACTCTTACAAATCTTTCATAGTTTTCTGTCTTGTGGATTCATCTTACGACATACCCGATCTTCTCGATGACAATCTTGTCTAGAAATAATTTTAGAACTTCAAAAGCTCTAATACTACATGAAGATCTTCTTGATAATACCTAAATGATATTTCATGACATCTTCTAGTATGTAGAATTCTTTGCTTAAAAACAATACTGAATTCCGTGCATCAATACGTTATGTCTGTTATCATTGTTGGTTATGATGAATATTCGCATATGAAGTCTGTTTCAGGTTCGGTTTTACAGATGTTTCCGAGCAGCAGTATAACCCGATTGAAATATGAAATCTATTTGTCATATTCATCTAGAGATGTAAGCAGATCACCCGCAGCGCCGTCAATATAGTAATCAACCAAAAAACTAAGTACCCGACTTTTGAAATTCCTCGATCTCCAGTTCTAGTTTTGGTAAGATCTTTCTCTCATTTCTTAGCAATCTGTCCTACATCATCCTATCCTTCAATTTTCCAAATCCAGAAGACTTCTTGTCACATAAAAAAAAAGTGAATGCTCTAGCGAACTGACTCTTCAGCATTCATTCGATTTTAACGATCTTTTCAATATGATGTTTATCATACTTAGTCTATACGTTTTTCGCTACATTAGATACTTGTGAATCAAGAACCATGAAGAAAAAATGGAATGAATATAATGCAACGAACAGTATCGAATTGATTTTTAAGGTCTTTCGATTGATTCAAACTCGTCAACATGATAGAAGAACATAGACAGCCAGTCATAAAAAGCTTTCGATGAGATGTCAACACATTGAAAGAAAGAAGCGAATAAAGAAAAATGCAGTCTTAATTTTCTTCACCTGTCCTTTGTTTACATATTCTATCCTCGCAAATGATGGTATCAATAATAAAGCTGCATTAATGTATGTTTTTGTTTTGTTGGCTCGTTCGTTGTTAATCTACTTTTGTTTGTCATAGTTACATTTTCAGAAGAAACCTAACAGAATCATGAAATCAATGTTACGGCCAACTTTTGTTTCTATTCGCGGAACAAAGTTCTGTGTTTGTGAAAAGACATGTGACATGCACAACAATCAGTGTTTTTTATTACTTATATCTTCAATATTACTGTCGATTTTAGTTAAAAAAATAACTGCAATAATTTTCATTATTTGTTAGCTGTATGCAAACATAGATGACTCTCCTAATAGACATTTTCTCGTTGTCATTGTAATGCACGCTAAAATTGTGTGAATCTCAATTGTGAACAAACACAATTTGAATATTATTTCTTGATGAATCATATAAAGATTAATGAAAGATTAGCAGTTAGAATATCAAAAGAAAGCAAAGTTTCCTTTTATTTTACACACATTCCAAATGAATATAAGATACATCAAAAATCATTTTAGCAAGAGTGTGAATGATGATACATTCATTCTTCTAGTCTCACTTGCACACTCTCAGAATGTTATTTACCTCATTGAAGAATGTGTCCAGAATTCAATAACCTGTTGAAATTTAGGTAACAGATCAATCCTAATGTTTCAAACAAAATTGACAACATCATAGTTTGTTTACTCACAAATTGTAGACAATTGCAGTGCTGTCTCGAATATGAGTGTGGCTGTGAATGTCGAAAGAACCAAAACCTACACCTATATCTTTCTGAAAATTTCTTGGGTTTCGTGGATTCCGAGAGTTTCATGAGTGAAACTGTACTGTTGAGTGTTCCAGGAGTTTATAACTCATTGAATTCGGCTATTGCTGCCAAGCGATGACTAATTTTATTCAGAATATTCATTCGAATTTGAATTCGAATTGTTTAGGACAGGATATGACTAAATTTATTGTATTTGACAAGGATAAAAATGGTTGTTTAACTATTGCTTCAATCAATATTGAATTTACTTTTCTTGTTGTTTTCTTCATATTATCAGCGTGTCAATCATATGCATTATGAAAAAAATAAAGCAGAT
>CAJNOL010004659.1:0-14476 GCA_905250125.1 Rotaria sordida
TTGATTTCCGTTTCCATTTTCATGCGAGAAGATAACGAGAAGTAAAAAGGAAAGAAAAATCAATGCAAATAGTAAGTAGAAGAGAACGGTATGAAAGAGAAAAAAAATCTTTCTTCGTCAGCTATGTGATTGCTCGAGAACAACTGAAGCTAATGAGGAAAAACTCATTCCAAGCTATTCGAATAGCTTGGAATGGTTCATAATGAGTCGAATTGGCTCAGAATGAGATGAAAATGAATCGGAATGTCCGCATGAGATTTTTCCTCCTTGACTGAAGCACATTCCGTCCATTCATATTCAACTGTACCAAGCTATCATGAAAATTATTCGATTGATATTTTCAATCCTGGACTTGCTTATTATTCATACATTTTGATTTATGTTGTTTTCATCTGTCAAAGTCCAGAGTATAAAGTATCTTGTCGCGCACTTCGTTTTTAGGCCATCCAGATCAAAAAAATCAGACATCAGATCTTGTCCGATCTGATGAAATCGTACAAAAAATCGTGGTCTCAGAAGTCTTACATCAAATTGCACTGTAAGATTCTTGTAACACCTTACCGTGGTATAAGATTTTCTATAATCTTATAGTAATATCTTACGAAACAGCAAGATCTTTCAAGAATTTTAAGGTACAACTTGATGTAAGATATCTGAGATCACGATTTTTCGTCTGATCTTACAGGATCAGATGCATGATCATGTAAAATGTTACCATCTGCTTGTTTGACCTGAGTATGATTGACTCTTCAGATAAATCGAATCAAATCAGTTCTGCCAAAAAAGCAGCACATGACTCATCACAGATCATAACAAACGCATTTCTCGGTACTATCGGAAATTATGTAAAACTAACATTTTATTCGAGTACATATGGAGGATTTCTTTGTTAAAGTTATATACTGTAAAGTACCCAGTGGTGGAGAAACCTGCATCAATACAGAGAAGAAAAGGTAAGTTTTGGGGATGAGTAACAATGGGTACATCGTGTGTCACATTTTAATTCCACAAAGATTGCGCTAACGGCTTTTCTATGAGAACGTAACTTGAGTTAGCTCTTTCTTTTCTAGATAATCAAACGTCTAAAAGAACCAGATGGATAAAGGATGGAATTTACAACCACAAATGGAATGTGGCCAAAGGTTTCAGGCTACTCAAGAACGAAATTCTTTGCGTAACGGAAATTGGTATCAACGAAGAGAATTGAACGCCATTGTACATTGTCGACATGGTCTGGACCCTCATTGCCCTTGTGCACAAAACTTTCAAGTTGACAAAAGTCGTCCACTGACAGAACAACAAGCAAAAGTTGGGGCAGCATCATACAGACGTAGCGAAATGGAAAGAAACAACATACAGAATCATGCTAAGTATTGTTTGCTCTGTAACATCATCAAATGCGCAGAAAATGAGCAAGAATTTCATGTCAAACAATACGAATCAAGATATGGTTCCCTTCTGACAAAAGAAATCTTTGAAATTGATGGTTCTGTCGCTCGTCTCAACAGTGATGTTTCTCAAACTCGCTAAGCATTGTTATTTATTGCGACTTTATTTTTTGCTTTTTGTCTGTATCACATAACAAATAACTAATCGAAATAAAATATATCTACTCAATAGTTAGAAGAACGTGTAGGTACATTTCTTCTCTAGTAGTTATATACAAGATCAAATTGTTTTTAAGAAATATATCGCAACATTTTTAAAAGCTACGATGATGAATGTTTATGGAAGCGAAAACATGCTTATGTGAAAGATACATCAACATTTGAAATGAAAAACGAAAGGTTTAGTACTTTGATAAAAGAATCTGAATTATTTACCTGCACTACTCGAAACAAAGCGACTAATATACATTTTTATCGCGCTTGCACATGAGAACAGACGAAGAATTCTGAGATTTTTATAGTACGAAAGATTGGCGAAAAAATCAATAGATCGATGAGCAGATATTCCTTTTACATCATTCCATCATCGTCTATTAGCTCGAATCCGTACAAACCATCTGATTAACAACAATACGTCCTTTTGATAATAATAGACACGATCTTCCCTTTTTCACCCATAATCTATTAGAGCACGATGTTGATTAGTAGCCAAAGAAAGACTATACCCACTTCCTACGAAACATATCTTTTATATATTGAATTCTTATAATAGGAGACAAATTCGATACCTATGTCGTTGAGTTTTTATAATTTTGCTCCTAAATCAACATTTTAAGTGTTGAAAAAATCAATTAAATCTCAAAAACTTGGATATTCTTATGTGTGAGTGAATTATATCAGATGGTGCCACTAGATTTCCCATAGGTTAAGTCATAGAACGAGTAGCCATCTTTTATGGCACCATTCTAAATTAAAATCATACCCGAAAACTAAAAGTGTGAGTATTAGTGTGAATTTGTGCATTTCAGAGAAAATTGAAACTATCCATATCCACAATCCACACCTATATCCGCAGCCAGCCACACCAATATCTCACATCCGACAGAAATGGCAAAACTCTTAAAAGAAAGCACAAAGCAGTGAATTGAGAAACGATCCACTAATTTAATTCAATGTACGTCTAGAAAATTCAGATTCAAAGAATCTGAAAAAACGATGGAAAAGAATCCATCAGAATTAGAAAATTGAAAAATTAGTCAGAATCGGATTTGCATTGATTGAAAAACCCTTGTTTCAGACAGGTATACAGACAAGAAGAATTAATCACTTTTTCAGACGGTACACACTTTAAACTGCATATTCACAGTCATACAAATAGAAAAGATACTATCATCATTTTTCATTTTCTATTAGCAACATTAATTGCAATCATCAAAATTAATAATTTTACGGTTTTTAATTCACCTTGCATGGTTCATTTTTGTCAAGACATATTATAATTTTCTACGTATGTTTCTATCGACATGAGACTTTTTCTTGTTACCTATAATATTGAAAAAGTTTCTTGAGAATTCTAAATAGAGATAGTGAAGGTCACATCTCTATATTAAAGTGACTGAAAATTCGTATTGTTTCGATTTTACTAATAACTAATGTTTCAAAAGTTGTGAGGATATTTTCTACTCTAAGAATAGATACTCTAGAGAATATTTATTACAATTAATTAATATCATTTTAGGATATTTTATTAAAACGAGAAAACAATGAATGTTAATTGATCAATACAGCTTCAATGATTGAATGTGGTGCTTGAATTGGATACAATTTTTTCAGTTTGAAACCAGTTGTTTCAAGAAGTTGTTCATATTCTTGCTGTGTTCGCTCACATGCACCTTCAAAAGCATAAGCCATTGCTATATCGAATGCATGTGATTGCCAGTTGCTCATGGCTCTATCCGGGAAAATAATATATTCGACAATGAAGAGACTCACTAATGATTGTCCAATACGATTTTGATTTGCTTTTCGAATCGACGACAAAATGGCAATGACTTTTTCAGTATCAAAACAGTGCAAAACAGTTTTGAGCACATAAGCATCTCCTTGTGGAATCGTCGATGAATCGAACATGTCACCAGCGACAAACTTATATCTACTCTCAGGAATGTTGCGTAATTTGAATTCTTCACCATTCTTAACTTGATTAATGACACCTGGCAATTCGAATACAATTCCTTGTTCAATACTTGGGTAATGTTCAAGAATTTGAGCTAAGTATATGCCAGAGCTGCCGCCAATATCAACCAGAGTTGCAAAACGACCAAAGTCAATATTTATCACTAGTTTTGTACCAGTGACTGCTGACACAGTCGTCATAGCACCGTTAAATATAGTCATAAGATCTGATTGATCAGATCGACAAAGAAATGTGTATAAATCCAACCCATCTGTAAAGCGAGTGAATCCTGATCCCGTACCTTCATTACACACGAGATTAGGCAATTGATTACCGGCATTGGAGTTTAGTGGTCCCAATATCCAACGAAGAAAATCACGAGCATGTGATGGATGATCTGATGTAAGCATTCGACCGGATTGAGAGAGAACAAAATGCTTGTCATCATTAATTCGTTCAACAATACCAGCATCGGCACACGAACGTAATGCACGATAAAGCAAATCTGCATTCCAGCTTGAACGTTCATCGCTCATGATCTCCTGAACGGTCAAACCTTGATCGGGTACGGCATTGACTAACCGATCAGCCAAATTGAGTTCGACGAATGCGAATATAGCATATTCGATGAAACGATGGGTGGCTATTGACAAATATTTAGATAGACCATCAAGAATAAGCGGTGATATGCGTTCGGAAGCCATTGTATACGTGAAAATGATACAGTACTAGCCTTGCTACTGTCGTTATATTCAGGTGAGAGAAAAATATAGAAGCAATATGACGATTCTTTTTCGTCAATTTATATAGGTAAGACATATGAAGAGAAAGAAACAGAAGGGTGTCTCAGTGCAACTCAAAATATTTCGCCGTCACGGTAAGCGAACAGAAAATGAATATAAGAATGAAGAATCTTATTAGAAGACGCTCACCAATAGTATTTGTTGACGTACTATGTCCTTTCTTTTTGTAACGACTGAAAGTGACAAGTTTTTCTCGAGTATGATTTGGCATAACTCACGTACAATCGAGGATCATTCTCACTAGAAGTATACTCTTTTACTGCATCATTTTTGTGTTCTTATTCAAGAAAACGTTTCCCTAAAATATTAGTCTTTCTTTGAACTTATATGTCTTTGGTAGAATCTTGAATTTTTAGTCATGAGTCTCTGTCAAATTTCAATAAATTTTATTCATGATTTCATAGAATCTTAAATCATTTTTTAATTAGCATATAATTCCACTTCACGTTCTTTATTTTTTATCCAAATCTCACTTCCTTTTTTTGTTTAGAATCCTAGTAGCTAAGCTTTCGTCAGGACGTTATTAGGATTTCCATTTCTTATTATGAGGTTAATGAGATGAATTTGAACATACTTACTTCGTTTTGATCATGAATGCAACAGATAACTGCAATGACATATTACATTCTTTCACACGTAAGGATTTCATGTGCTTCTTCAATAGATTCAATTGTACACTTAGAAGTGAATGAAAAATTGCATTCTCCTCAAGGCTGATGTTGAGAGTACAGTGGAAATACTGCACACATATAAACTGAGTTTTATTCGACAGTGAAACGTGTACAAAGAGAAAAACGACAGCTATAGTAGATTCATATTACCATAAAATCATTCAGTACTGATTACTAGAATGTTTATATAAAAGCTTATTAGTTAGATCGATTACATTAGTCAATTATCTATCAGCTGAAACATAATATGCGTAGTTTGATAAATTTTTAATTCAACTATTTTATCAAGACAATTTTTGTAAGAGAAAGGAGCTCTCCAAACTCGCATTCAAACTTACACTTCCTATTTCTATAAAACAAAGAAACTTCGTTCAAATGAGAAAAGAAAGAAACAATACACGGATGGATAATCTGATTGATATCCTCGATTTTTCTCTGATCAATGAATCAAAAAGAATACAGATTCGGTCAATTGAGAAACAAGAAAAAGAAAAACTTACTAATCCATATCGTCATGTGACGGTCATGAACGAATCTAAAAGGGAAAAAAAACTCGTAAGTGAAAGAGACACAATGGTCAGTGGGCATAATGATTTGATGAAAACTGTTCATGGAAAATTATCGTTGTGCCTATGTCATATCACTAGTGCATATAAGGCTGTGGAACACTTAACCTACGGTAGCTGTTGATCGATAAAAAAAATGATCTGAACCGGTAAATGAGTGATTCGTTAATTTACAAGAGCAAACATTTTTGTGTGCTAAGTACTACACGAATATGAACTGGATAAATACAATTGACTCTTGATGCGTAGCTTTTCTATATCTCTATTTGATTAAGTACACATTGCGCCATGGACAAGTCATTTCATGTTCATAGAACGAATGGAAAGACAGATGGCAACGTAGATCGAGAATTCTTTTATTTTTCTGTTCTTTGTTCGACATTTTATCAGTGGCTGCCGAAAGTGATTGAGCACGATCGGCAGTCATTCTTCCTTACTCGATTGTGGTAGGTAGAGTAGAGTATCAAATTGTTTATTATGAATTTCATTGAAGATAGATATTCACAAAAGATCACTGCATTCTTATCCATCGATGAAACTTAAAAGTGCCTTTTTTATATGTTTTGATGAGAGTGTGAATATGAATTAATCTTGATCTACAATTAGGCCCACGCCCTCGATCTTTTCAAATATAAAACAATTTTGACAAGAAATTTAACTGATGTTTTCTGCAATTCAGTTCTATACAAACAGATTTAGACGAAAGGAAAATGTTTCGGAATAGATTGAATTGAAGCACGACGTATTTCCTTAATAAAAAAAAAGAGAAAAAATAAAATCCAACTCGATAAATTATAAACACTTACATGACGCAATTTTTCAACTTCTAGAAAAAAAGAATAAAATAAATGAATGATTTCAATTTCAAAAACTAAAAATTCTTTTACCATTTTCATTCAAGTTATATTCTGATTGAAGAGTGGCGACATCTAAAAAAAAGAAAGAATTTTGTCGAATTGATCAGAGAAAAAAAATGCAAAACTTTACCATTTGAAGTGAGTTGTGTGGAAAAGCGAGTTTTCCTTCGAACTGGATTTTCCGTGTTCGATGATTCTTTTTTTACGATACAATTACCCATTTTTGATTTACGTAGTTAATGTCTAGAATACGAGAAAAACATCATCAGCAGAAATCAAAAGTGAAAAAAAAATCAACTATTCGATCGATCAAACCATTTCTACTTTTCAACATCAAATCAATTTGCATAATGGACACGTAACGAGATTTATTCAGCTTAAATAGAGAAAGAAAAAAGAGCACTAATGGTTATTTTTGGCATCGTCATATTTCATCAATCTCGTTGATTTGTGTCGTTTGCAATGTCACATGGTAAAGAATCATCAAAAATGGTATCGAACTTTACCTAGTAAACATGTTGACGACAATGCACACATGAATAGAAAAGAAATGGATTAATACGAAATATTGCACTCAAAATAAATCTCCATCTACCAATTCGATCGATGTTAGGAGGTACTGGCTTAGTATTAATGCTAAAAAACATGCTAATCATTACTTGTGTATTAGTGTTATAGGAACATATTATCTTATAATATAGATGCACTAGAACTGTGTGTATCAAAAAGATAGAAAGAAAAAAAAGCTGAAATTATATTCAGGTGTGAACAATTGTGCAGCAGCGATTAAAATACATGTTTACTATTGAAGCTTATTGCTTTTGTTTTACTACAACTAATAATAAACTATCTAATAGTTCGTCGAAATGAATTTCATTATTTGTGAAGCATGTAAAGAATGACCTTTGTTTGAAACCGAAAATGTGTATTGCAACTAGTATTTGACATTAAATGAATTATGGTTGAATTAGAGCGAAAAGCGGATTAATATACCTAAAATTAAAAAAATCAACACTTCGTTCAATCTTCTAGTTAGACAATACTTATTATTCTTCTTTGTCAATTGATCACCTTACACAATGAAGAATTACCAAGAATATTATAAAGTAACGATAGACACCAATAACAATATAATCCGACAGTAAAACTGTCTATTTTAGGACATCTTTGAACTTTTCGATGTTTAAATACATTTGACACTTTTTTTCTTTCGACATTTTGTTTTCGTCAAAATTTATTATATATAATAATAGAACTCAACGTAACAAACAGTCAAGTGAGGCTCTTCATGGCAGTGGTGGATCTATCAACACGAAGATCCAGCAACCATTGCCCCTCGCAAACAGAAGTAACAAATAAGGGTTTTTTAAGAACGTCTCTGTAATAAATGTCTGCATCAAACAACCAAAATCTTGAAATCGAAAAACTCTCTGAAACAAGTTTGTCTCGGTTGTTCAAGCACGATCCTAATGGCAAGTAAAGTTTTCTGTTGAAGAACAGTGATGAATACCAAAGAATATTAGTTATTTCTTCTGCTAATTGATCAATAATTCAAAATCACTTGAAAAATAAACAAGAACAAAGAATAATTCGAACTACTAAAAAGTAATACTGCAACTAAGATTAAAAAAAAAGACAATCTAATGTCTATCTAGAAGTTTTGAATCTTATCTGAGAAATATCTGATCTTTCGTGCTATGTGTTGTTCGAAGTACTCTAAATGAATTCGAATATAATGTGAGTTTTATTATGTCACAGACTACTTTTCTTAATGTTCTTTTCGGACACCTTTTAATTTAAAATTCGTCTTAGCACAAACATGGGAATAAATCACAAGCACCAATTTTTAATGAATTTTAACATTTTTCATCATTTCAATCATATTTAAATTCATAATTAAAACAATTTTAAACTTCCATCATCATTGTCAACATCATCAATATCACATTTAGTTTGTCTTGAGTTATATTGTAACAAGTCAAATAGCTGCTTCGTCCACAAATGATACCAAACAATGTAATCAACAAGGTTTACCGGATTAGCCATGATGTATATTTATCGAGATAAAGATATAAAGCTGGATTCAGTTTAGACGAATTCACTAAATCTAGGGGTCATCTGCTTCTTTAGACAGTGCTCAACTTTTTGTTCTGATCGAAGGTATTTTTTTTCTATAAATTTCTATTTTTGTTATGTGAAACCGATGCACTGGAACATAAATGTGAGATCATACTGATTGATTTACTTACGAGAGAACTACCCCATTGGATTCCTCGATTTTGAGCTTATAATTTCTCCAGAATAGAACTCGTTGACACTAAGAAAAAGTCTAAACCATATATGACCATGACAGTTCATTCTCGATATATAATCGAGTTTGTGCTACAAAAATCAGGTATGTTTTTACTGTTTATAAATTTGTTTCTATTTTCTCACAAGGGCCGATGGAAGTAAAATTTGTCTTACAAATATAGTTTTTAATCTGTTCAAGTTTCGAACCCCTAGTCATCATAAGCCACATAATGTTGAAGCTCACATTTTACAGGAATAAACTGTTAACATTCTTTTTTCTTGTATCTCAAATAAGAAAAATGAAATTTTCATATTACACATAAAGTGAGAAAAAGAACACTTTCATTGAGAGTGGTAGTCTGAGCAGAAATGATAATAATATAATACCTTTCGGCATCAAAAGCATTAGATAAAACTAGGAATTGAATATTGCTTCTCTGTGTATAGATAAGTCAGAAGAGAAACAAACTTCTCCAATATTTTAGAAATCTTCTGGATGAATCCCGACTTATCCGCCCGTCCAGTCTCACGTGCGATATCCTGACCTTTGGATACGCTTTTTATAAGAAGTCTTGATAGAGATAGACCATTGATGAGTGCAATCGTATAAGAAATTGTCATATGAGTTAAGAGATATGATTTTGTCAAAAAGTAGAAAATCGTTGACTTTTGTAACACCAACAATGTAGATGTTGTTAGAAAACAAACACATCCACACCCTCTAACAGGATTTCCATATGAAAAAAATTCTTCTTTTCAATAATTAGATCATACATTGGTAGTTAGTGAATAATATAATTGTTTCACAGTCTCTTGCTGACTTGAGCACGAAGGCCATGTTTTGGTCTCATGGTAATGGTAAATTCTGGCACAATTTTCTGCCCCGGTTCAATTACAAAATTGCATCGTTGCACAAACATAGCCAACATTACTTTAGCTTCAAGCATTGCAAAATGTTGTCCAATACAATTGCGTGGTCCGGCAGCGAATGGCAAATAGCAGAAAGGATGAGATAATTTCGGTTTCAAATCTGTTATCGGATCACGCACCCAACGTGTATAGTCAAATTCGAGTGGTCGAGGCCAGTAGTCCGCTCGTCGATGAAGTGTATAGGTGTTGATTACAATCGTGGTACCAACAGGAATGTGCAATTGCCGCTGTCCTTCTTTTCCAATGATATGTTCACGCATGCATTTTCGCACAAAAAGAGGTGCCGGTGGATAGAGACGAAGAGTTTCTTGTAAGATCGCTTCACACACGACTAGATTACCAACAAGTTCATAAGTAGGATCCGTACCGTTCGGTAAAACTTTGTCAACTTCTTCGCGACATGCACGAAAAACAGATTCATTTGTCATCAAAACATACATGACCCATGACATAAGATTACTGGTTGTTTCATGACCGGCCAAAACGAAGGTCAAAGCTTGATCTTTGATTTCTTCATCAGTAAATGATTTTCCATCGCTATCCACAGCTGATAACAAGAGATCAAGAAGATCTGGACCAGAACATAGACTAATTGATTGACCTTGTCGTCGATCACTAATGACTTGTTCAACAGAAAGAGTGATCTGTCGAACACCATTATCGATGACCTTTTTGTGCCAGAAAGGCAGACGTGATAGAAAAGGAATTTGAGTAATGGTATACATCAATCGATATCGAATTGCGTCAAGAACTTCGTTAATTGTCTGATACATGGTTTGATTAAAACTTCCTACTGTTGAAGAGTCTTTGCCAAATGCACTCGACATAATAATTGATAAGGTGAGATTACTCATTTCCATGTGTAAATCAATATATTTTGATTGTGATGTTGAAAAAAGTTTGTCAATAGCTTTGGCCGTTTCATTAGTCATAATGGAAACCATTGATCTCAAGTTGACAAAATGAAAAGCCGGATTGAGCATTTTCCTAGTTCTTTCATGTTCATGTCCTTCACTAACTAATAAATTGTGTGAACCAATTAATGGTTTGAAAATATTAACAAATACGTCTGGTTTAACATAGTTATGAGCGTATGGACGACCAATAATATCAGCAATCATATCCGGTTCGGCTATGACAATACGCATTAAAGGACCAAAAGAAAACAGAAAATGATGCCCATATTTTTCACTAAGATTGTATAAGTATGACATAACATTACCGTTTTCTCTAGCACGACGTAGGTCTGGTAGTTGACCAATAATCGGCACAAATGCTTCGCCTGGTACACCTTGTCTGCGCAGTTCATCATACAAACGCTTTTCTGGACGAATCAATTTCCAATAGACAACCACGACTATTAATAAAATGGTGATGAGAAATATTATTAGGAGAATATGAAAGACCATTATAAAGAATTCAAGCTTTCTTTTCGTTTTTGATAATGCGCAAAGTACGTCTTTTATTTGTTCTGCTTTCAACACACCACTATTACAATGATAAATGCTTCAATAACAGCAAAAGAAAGTTAAAACATTATTTGACTATTCTTTTCTCTCTGGTTACTTTTTATAATGATGCATAGTTCTTATTTTCTTATCTGTGTTTGCATACCGGCAACCATTAGAGAGACATAAGCATGCAATGAAAAAATGTATCTCGAAATTTTGCCATTTTTCACTCCACGATTTTCTCAAGAAATAACTAAACTATTGAATCGTTCAAAGTTTTTGGAATAGACTTCAATTATCGAGGTCCTATTAATACGATTTTTCCATGTCGATATTTTACACCAACTCAATCGAACATCTACACGTGTACGTGTATCAACAAAATATGATTTCTTGTTGCATTTCATCCATCGTGAACATATGTGTGGATACATTTGGTAGACACTAAGTTTTTTCATTTGGATATGACGTTTATGATCTGAGTTGATCTCTGATAAAATATTTTCCCTGAACTTTTCCAAAGATGATTAGTCATATGATGCATTATTGTATCAATACTGAGGCCAAATAATCAAAATAAAATGTCTCAAATTCTACTCTGAAAAAAGAGGATTCTCTAAAAATATGGTGTTCATATAAAATATACCGATATAAACGTATGAAACTCAAGTGATCAGACTTCACCATACAACATGCAGAGTGCCGTTTGGTTTCAGGATGTTCTTCGGTTTAACTAGGTTTCGTTCTCTGACTCGAACACTTCGAAAATGAAATGTGCTGAAGGTCTATGTGAAAAAATCAAATAATGAAGGGGAAACTATGCAGCAAATGAGAGTTTACAGTGTTGTTCATCAGAGCATTAGCAAGATGTTATACCTCCTCATCTCCAATTGGATTCTATGAAAGGTCGAATTTGGTGAGTGCCTGTATGAAGTCTAGATGGGAAACAGCGAGACAAGTAGAGAGTGATATTTTACCGTTTTATTTGTGAGAATCTTTGTGATATATGGTGTACCCTCGACTCCGATTTCATTTCTCTCAAGATCGAGTGTTGTAAAGATCTTTGCAAAAAATTGAGAGAGAGTCAAGAGCCAAGTAACGAGACAGTGGCGCTTTACGATGTTTTGCGTCAGAACATCGACAAGTTGTTTAGTCTCTTCATCTCCAATTTTATTCTAGTAAAGAATGAATAGTGAGTGCCTGTGTGACAAGTCGAGATAGCTAAGAGGAAGATGAATAGGTAGTAGTATCTATCATGTTGTTGGTGAGACCATTCTGAAAATCTGGTACTTATTTGTCTCCGATCTCAGTCGATTGAAGGTTGAGTGTGGTATGTGTCTATGTAAAAATGTATCTGATAAACGATGGAATGAATAAGCAACTTTGGCATGCATGTTCGGTTCAAGAGAACATCTACACATAGGCTATTTTGAATGTGGTGACTTTGAGGGAAATGAAATATGCTCGAGGTTGCTTATATCTTCAAAAAAATGTATTCATTTCTTGTCGCCGCTATATACTTTTGCTGGCATTCGTGGGACGATTGAATAACTGTTCTAATTTCTGATCAGTCTCAGAATTCTTCTGAGATTACGTAGTAGTAGCTGAACTAGAACTGCGGCGATGAAGGAGCTCGACTCCCTTGGAATCAAGTGAAGAGATGCTCGAATTTCCAAAACCATAGAGATAGGGACCTCAGTGTCGATCTCGCTTGTTTTATCATTATTTGTTAGAATTTTGTTTAGTTTCTTTTGATACTTTCTTTTCTCTGATGCATGCAGGTCTAGCGCAGCAGTGGAAGAGGAGTGGTGATTGTCAACCACCGAACTTCGAAAAATTTTCGATTTTTCTTTTGAAGAAGTATCATAGTTAAAACATAATCCTCGATTTTTTATTGTTCTAAACTTAAAAAATAATTAAAACTATCATTTATAGAAATTCATCATGCACTCAACATGATAGAAATCTGATAAGAATGTAGAGTCTAAATTTACCACGTATCGATGATATATATCAATAATCTTATTCAATAGTTTACAAATACATTTCATAAAAGTTACACGTATGTGTTGCCGATAAAGTATGACTTCTGTGTCTGAATGTTCTTTTTCTCACATCTTCACTTCTACTTTTTCTCATTATTCACAATACTCAAGACTTCGTCCAATCAATATAAACTCACGATTCATCATAATTTATACTTTAGTTATAATCGTTTTCATCAAAGAAAAATAGGATTGATTTCAGAAACTGCAAATAAAATCGCAATACAACGATATATTAAGAAGGATATAACTACAGTCTTTGTTTTATTAACAATTTGTATCAAGTTCTTGAATTTTTGTTGAGCACTCAATTCTTTCATTCGAAATTTTAATTTAAGAATATGATTTTTAATTTGAAGAAAATAAATGATTCTTTAATTTCATATTTCACATAGAGCGATTATCTTCATGATATCGAACTTTTTACATATTACTTACCGATAGGGTAGTGCTTAATGCAATAACGTCAAAGACTGTGACAGTCATTTATTGTATACTCATACTAGGCTATCAATGCAAAAAAAAATTTGCATTTTCTCACGCATCAGTATAAATATCGACAATATTTAAGTTGGATCAGTTTTATGAAGTTTTTTGTTTATTAATGATAACACGATTGTTCCACCCTTGACGTGTGCTATCTGAGAGCAATTGCTCCTCAACAACGCTTTCTCGTGATATTCGAGAGCTGATAGTTAGGGTGTAGGCAAACACGGAAGAAAGTAAGAGGAAGCGGAATTTTGTATTTGATTTCAGTATTTTTCGGATTGGCTTTGATTAGTCATGAATTCTTGATAAAATTGTGGTCGTTAATGATGATTACATAGCAGTTAATTCATAGAAGCCTTCCATATATGTCTTCGATCGATTTAATCGCACTAAATTCTCATTCGACGATGCCTAATCTTTTGCTTTGTATTGAAAAATATTCAAAAATTGATCTGTCAGTTCATTTCGATGACAATTATCGATTATAACCCAAATATGGGCACTCATATTAAACTAAACAAAAAATGTGGGTGTGGATGTGGGCATGTTCATCTTCTAACAATGCTCACGCTCACGCCCACATCCGCATCCTATTCGTTAGAAATATGAGCGAGAAGGTATTTTCTCACTGAAGTCTATTCAATGTCCAATTGCCGAGTGACAAATTGTAGTTGACTGAGACTCACTTTTCCAGCCGTCTTGTTCTGCATCATTCAAATCTCCGCCTTTCCCTGGTCGTGAGTCATCAGATAGTTTCCTGCCACCACTCATTTCAGGTCTCCACCGCCAAGCCTCTTGAAAGAGAGGC
>CAJNOL010004661.1:0-14468 GCA_905250125.1 Rotaria sordida
AATTATCACAATATAATTGTTCAACGTTATCATAGAAACTGCCTATAATTTTTTTTTTGTAAATCAAAACATCTATAGCAAGTTTCTTGTGGTATATATTTCGGTTCCAACAATGCTTTTGTTTCAGTTGCTGTACTATATTCATCAGTACCATAAATACATAGTATTGTAATTTTTCAACTGGCAATATCTCAAATTTAACATTTACAATAAAAAAAGTGAATAAGAAATTGTTTGATTTTACCGAGTAAGAAAATATCAACACTTGATAAAGATTCAATAAAAATATGCAAATGAAGTATATTATTGACAAAAGGTAAACTACTTGTTATCAATATATTTCTAACATCAGATTTTGGTATTTTGTGAATAAAAAAATAATAATAAAGCTGCTAGTGCACTTCGTGCGGGATTAAAATGTGAAACATGATATAGTTGCTGTTGCTAATCACAAGAAGTTTGTTGTGTTCAATCTAATTTAGAAGAGATTTCTTTACTATTCTGTTATTTGATGCTCCAGAAATGCAATAAAGAAGTAGTTAACTAGACGATATTGGGACACAGTCTTTGATTGTATATCAACAAAGCATGTCACCGTCTCTGATAACACAGAGAGACATGCAACTAAAAAGGATTCTTCATCAGGATTAGTAGACCCGAAGATCTCAATGTAACCACTTGACTTAGGATTTGTGGAAAAATCAAAATGTCCAAAACCAGATTTCTTGTATCTATTCGAAGGCTTTGAGAAAAATTTTTATTGTATAGAGCGCAATGAGACGTCTCCGATCTCTCCATGAACTTCCTTTATCGAACTGCTTTTTGGATTCTCACTAATCGAAAACAAATCGATGAAGGAAGTACCTGGAGAGTTCGATGACGCCCTATTTTGCTGTATTAAAGAAAATTTTTTTCGAAGATCTTAATCCAAGCAACTCAGTTGAAGTCTTCCGATCTGCTACTGTTTATAGAGAATTGTTTCAGCTACACAAATGCTTTATATTTCAATATTCATTTTAGATCATGTTTCACAAAAAAACATAAGATCAGATACAAAGAATGAATCAATTCTTACAATATTTTCATCCAATTTTGATTTATTAAGCATCGATAGTGTCTTTGATCATAGATCCAAAGTTATTCCGAAAAGTAGATTAATCATCGAAAAGAAACAAAAAAGGATAATAACATATCAAATTTTCTGTTTTGAGTCAAAAAAAGATATTGATTTCTTTATCAGTTAATACATTCATTGTAAAAGTATAGAAATCAAATGGAAAAAAATTAAAGGGAATATTCAGCGAACTTATGTTCTTCAATACATTGCATAAATGGTGAAGAATCCAAATTATGAACAGTTTTCATGAACAAATCCTAAAAAAAACAAAGAGATAAATGAATTCGGAATTGAAAAAATATTGTTAAATTCTTCTGGAAAATAGATCATATCAATCCAAATAGAGTGAACAAAAATTCAACTTGAAACAACGATATGCTTTTCGAACCTTGGTTGTTTTTTAACAAAAACCCGTAGTTCTACTCAGGTCACATGAAAAATCGACTTTCGAAATCAAATTTTGCATGAACATGAGAACAATTCTTTTGGCAAATTGTAAATTTTCTAGGTTTTTTTTCTATTCTGAGATATTGAATATTCGAAATTTTCTATATTAACGAATTTCGTTAAAAACTCTGTTCACGCAAAGTTTCAAGTCGAAATTCTATTTTTCGGACCAGCCATATTTCATTAGTCAACTTTTCATATTCTCATCTGACGGTTGTCCTTCGATCGATAGGAAAAGTACTTGATCAGATTTTATTTGAAAATTAATCTCGTCTTTTTAATATCTAAATTAAAAAGTAAGAAAAATTTTGATGATGTCTTGAATAATGTTCGATGATCAATTTTGTTGAGGAATTATATTGAACATCTAATTATATCCTGCTTTTGCAGATTGTGACAGTTCAAAATGAGGAAAAGGTTTCGCTTTTCTTCGAGAATAGCAAAACATTTGGAATTCTTTTCTCGAAGAATACTAAGATTTTTCTTCAGATAAGTACCGAGTACTTTCTTGCATCAAAACTATTATACTAAATTTGGCATACAAATCACATTGAAGAAAAACGAAAGATTCTCACAGGTACTTTATATTAATTTTTCTGATGAAGGTATTTATTCCAGCATGGCTTCTACTGTATAGAGTTATAATAAAATATTCCTTCCTGTTTTACATATTTATTAGGGAAAGCAATAAATTTCGAAAATATGTGTTCATGAGTTATTTCTAATTTAAACATTCCATAATAGAAAGTAGAATGTTTGAAACAACTCCGAACTGATATCGATACAAAAATATTGTTTGTCTCATTTTTTTTCTTTTATTTTAGGTAAATGTTATTCAACTCAAAATCTAACTTTATAGCATGAAGTTAGTTCTACAGAATTTCTTATCTAATTATACATTTACATAGCAAAAAAAGACTGAAAATCTGTTGTATGATAAATTTGAACAAGTTATGAATGATGAAGATATCAATTTTGTTCCGCACAAACATCAATTAATTCAAGTTTAACTCAGCAATACATAAAGGAATAATTAGTATCAAGACTTTTGTACTCTATGTTATCTTGATAACTTTAGAGATGATTATAGAATTCTACACAATTGTATGAATTATTCATCTATTAAATTTATATTTGGGCTTCAATATAGTTAGTTTTGAATTACTTTAAAAGTAATTCGGTAGAAGTCACTTTTACTCTCCTCGTAACTACACCCATTTAATCAAAGAATAGTTCTTATTTCGTTCGTTTTTCTCATGATTTAATATATCACTACAGTCAAAACAAAGAAAAAAGCCAATCAGAATATTCGATCCCCATACTATTTGATAAGTTGAACAAAACAAACTTAAAATATTAATTATTCAAAATGTAATCAATATCAATAGATAGGCGACAAGAAAGAATAAATGATATATTTGATAAACATATTCGTCATTGAGTAAATGTCAATCAAGCTGAGCTAAATAATCTTTCTATTGAAGCACTAGTCTTTCTGAGCACACGCATTTCCGATTTCTTTCAGTTGTTAAATGAATCAAAATTTTGTGAATGTTTTAGTTTAATTATGAGAAATTCTTACTTGAAATACTTACTTGTCTTGACGATACACTCATTTGTTTACTTGAATCGAAACCATTCGACCATTCATCTTCTAATAAATGAATTGGACAATTAATGTTTTTTTTGTTAAATGTTCATTAGTTCTGAATTGAATAAAAAAGCTCGACTCAATCGTTTCTTTAGTTTATGAAGACGACTAAAATTTCAACATATATATATATTTATTCCATATTAATTAATTTCACACAAAAAAAGAAAAATTTTCAAACTGTTTAAGTGCTAAATCTAATAAATTTCGACAGCTAGTTGAACGTCAATCTGAATCAATGTCTGAATTTTCAAGTGATGTTTGAATAAGTGAAGACTAAAATAAAAGTTGTACACTACGAGAATCGCTTTAGTTAACTGATAAAG
The DNA here is from genome assembly GCA_905250125.1 of Rotaria sordida. Classification (NCBI taxonomy): domain Eukaryota; kingdom Metazoa; phylum Rotifera; class Eurotatoria; order Philodinida; family Philodinidae; genus Rotaria; species Rotaria sordida. The sequence goes on from CAJNOL010004661.1 coordinate 3,542, forward strand.
TAAATAGGTTTTAATATTTCCATGATGAGGAGTACTATTCGATAATATTGAAATCGATAATAGTGAAGACATTGAATCAGTAAAATAAGATTCGGAACTATTACTACTAGTATTTGTACTTTCATTAATAACACAAAGTATAAGTTGACGTATTTGACCATCAATTGAACAAAGTATTCTGAATTGTTCAGTTTCTTTCATAAGAAAAATGTTAATTTAAATGAAAACAGAGATTCGTTCAGTGCAGCCTCTTAAGGACTAAAATATAAGATGCATGAGAAATTAAATTTTACTCGCTTTTGCTTTTAAAACTATTATAATTTTCATATTTTTTCATGCTTGAATTTCTTTACTTCTTTTGGGTGAGTTTCCTTCATGATACCTCGAAAAGGATGTAAATGTAAGTTCTAATCTAGAAAGAACTATTCCAGAATTGAATTTTATCACATCTAAAAACGTCTTCAATATTCATTTTTTTTATTTATACGCTTAAAGTCATAGAATATTTAACGATAATTTTTAGTTGCAGTTGGGATAACTGCTTCTTTCGTAATTTGTCGTAGAGCTGGTTGGGTACAGGTCTGATCTCTCGTAATTGCTACTTTTAAAGTAAAATCTATAATGACTACATTTCTAAACGATCACCATCAAGATGTCATGAGAAATGTGAAATAAATTTCAATGAAAATATGATGAGTAAGAATTCGACGGCCTTCCAAATTTTCGTCCCGTATATTTCTAAAACTTACACTCACTCTATTTTTCTCCGAAAAGGAAAACGTAATGTGAGTTCCACAAAAAATGTGAATAATTTTGCCATCAATTGTTAATGATAATGGATTAATATCAAATAAACTTTGAATATCGCTTAATTGAATAAGTGCAAGATGTTTGTATGTTTTCATATCAGATGTTTTTCACATATATTCAAGACAATCGGAGAAAAGGAACAGTTATATGTCTTCGTGTTGTTATTAATTCTTGTGAAAGCTCAATAACTTGAAATTTTTCTACATAATCACGATGTGCAGCAAGAAATTCCGACTAAAATTTAACAAGAACAAAATGTACTTAATACTATCGGAATCGTTTTCTTACTCGACAATTACCAATACTAATCAATTAATAATTGATAATCAATATATGCTGTTGATGTATATTTAAGCAAACGTTAAATATGTCGTATCATCCAATGCAGCTAAATGTTGTTTACCTAATTGAGTTTTAAGGTCACGAATCTATTCGAAATAATTTTTTATTTTTTACATTATCTATTCAATGAAATAAAATTACCTTAAGATAAGCATAAAAACGAGCATTCATTGTTTTATGTAATGTATAAATCGCTTCCATTGTTTTAGCATAAAATTTTCTAAAATCTATTAGAAAAAAAGAAAAGTTATATGAAAAATAATATTGAAATTGATTAAAAAAAATAGTTCATTCGAAAATGAAAGTAACATTGTGTATATATGAGTTAATCAAATTAAACTAGTTCATCACTGTTACAATCAAAATCGAATAACAGTGTCCAACAGTTTAGTATGAGAAGAATCTCATAATTGTCTATGAAAACTGAAAACGCTAAAGGCATCGAATCTCGTTAGGGTCGATAATCTTTTTACGGTTTTATTTGACTGATAAATAAGAAAACAAAATTTATATATTCTTTTTGACAACTATTATTTGATTGTCGAGAAAATCGATTTTTTCGATTCGATGACAAAGTATGAATGCAAGTTCGTATTCAGATTCTGCTATCATATTGAACAATCACACAGTATTTTTCAAAAAGTATACATAGAATTTTTTCCTAAGTATATGACGAGTAAAACCTTACAGAAATATAGAGCCTGTTCGGACTTGATCGTATTATGATTTTTTTTTTGCAAATCTAATTTTTGCCATAAAAACATTATTCGAGTCTATCAAAAATATAGAATATTTTCAGAGGTAACTCGGCAGGCTCTATCGAATCATGAATAGTCAATGCATCTTAAAAATTATTCTTGCTCACAATACAAGAAATTAGTCACCAGGGATATACATTTATTTTTCTCAATAGTACGAAAACTTCTTGATTAGTAGTATTGTAATTGATAAGGTTTGTCCGACTAATAATTAACTTTTATCTTTTTTAGGTCTTTTAACTGGTAATAAAATATCTTCCATTGAATGACTATCTTACCCAAATAATATTTTAATAATATTGTCGTTAACAATAATTTCGTTCATTTTCTCTTAATTCCATTCTAATGCAATACCTATTATTTTTTTAAATATTTTGTTGTTTTTCTACAATAATATATAGAATATTTTTTTTTGTTCTTTTGATTGTTTTCATTCGAGAAAATTTATTCATTCCAATTGACCTATAACAATGTTGTCATATAATACATTCTCATTTGTAGTACTATTAAGACGTTTTGAATTTGATGTATTATTATTTTGTTCATTTATATATGAAGGTTTATTCTGATGTTTTCATTTCATATTCGTATTTAATGATAAATAAAATAATGGATTATTATCATGTGTTCATGATGAAAGTAATAATAATGAAGAATCTGACGGTGTTGTTAATGTTTGATTACTATTTCAATAAACTGTATACATGGATTTATCAACGTTACCTATAAAACGTAAACATACCCAAAACCACTAAAAACAATATTATATAAATATATTATCTTAGTTTTTTGTTTTTTTTCCTTGTTTAAGATTCATTCATTTCTCTTGTTATAAACCCACCTAACAAAGATTTTTTTTTCTTATGTGGCACGTTATTGACTGAAAAATTTTTTGATATAAAATTTTGTCCATACTTAGATCTGTTCATCCTAAGAATATTGTAAAAGTTTAAATACTTCAAAATTTTCAATTTTTCGACAGTTTATAAAATCGAATCAACTTTTGAATATCAAGTATCTTAACAAAAAAAGCAATTATTTCAGCTGATATATGTTCTATTTAATTTTTCAGCTAATATTCAATTGGTTGAAACTTCATAAAAACGATCGTAACTCGGCTTCGGAATTGTCCGGCAATTCGTGTGACATAATTTTTTGTATTTTATATAACAAATAAAAACAATAAACAGATAACCGTATGTAAATGTTGTAATTGATAATCATTAATAAACGCACACAAATAAAAATAAAATAAGATTATATAATGGTTTAGCACGATATATTTAATTACCCTTAAAAAATTTAATTCTAAATTCTAATTTACGATAAAAAAAATGAACAAAAGTTTTTTTTACACCTGTTTTTTTGCTGCACATGATAATATAAGTTCAGAACTAATAGTATTTCATCATTAATACATTCATATCCCAAATAATCTTCAAGTAATGATTGTAATCATTGATTTAAACAAGCAGAATCAATGAAACAAAATGTAATTCTTTGTAATAAAAATGAAAAATAAATTTCATTTAATTCAAAAGAAATGTATTAAAAGAAAAACAACAGAGAAAATGACAACATACCTTACATGTGAGTGCGCGTGTGTGTTCGTCTACTCTGTAGACACAATGACCATATGAGAGAGAGAGAGAGAGAGAGAGAGAAAAAGAAAAAAGAAATCGGTCAAGAAAGCAATATTTCTTCTTTCCTTCTCTCGCCCATAAGTCATTGTTCATGTTATCGTTGATGATCAATGATCACATGTACAATTAATGTGTATATCAATTGAGCTATATCTAGACCCATACATTGAAATAGTTGTGATTGAATTTATCTCAATGTATCTGTGTGTGTAGATTAAAACTTAATTAAATTCGACGTCTGATTATTTTTCGACGAGAAAAAAAAATTATTTTTGGGGGGTATATATATGAATGATTTTCTATGTAAAATCATTCAATTTATTGAATCATACATTAATCCTTTTCTTTTATGTTTTAGGTCAATTTAGCGATACAGAATGGAACAATTCAACATCGAACAATACAATAAAAAAATGTAGGTATCAGTTTTAGTTTTTTTTTTCTTTTCTTTTTTATTTTACGATCATGAGGATGGTGGGTAAGGCCTCCTTTAATCTTTTTCATTTATTTTTTTTCTATCCTTTTAGGTCAATATGAAAATATCAAACTTAGTAAGTGATTTCTTTATCTTAAATTTATTTTTTTTTGTTTTAGATTCGTTCAAATGAATTCAAGTAAGTATATTTTTCTATATATATATTTGTGTTTTTTTTATTTTAGGTATGGAATAGTGAAGAAGAGATAACAATGGGGTAAGTTCTTCTATCTCTTTTTCATAGATATTATTCATTCAATGGTTTTCTTTTCTTTTAGTTAGCAATATCATTACATCGCGTCATCGTCCAACACCAGAGCACGTGAGTAATTATTTAACTTTTTTTTTTAGATAAGAATAGGGCACAAGGGAAAATTGAGAATATATAGTGACAGCGAGAATAAGTAGAGTTAGAGTGACTCTCAGCACAGTGAGTGTTAGTGGGGGAGGGGTGAGTTACGTTCGTTGAGGTTAGGTTCTTCTTATTTACAGGACTTCCGGGCAGTCCCTAAAAGCCCGGCCAGGAATCGTCTTGGTGTCCGTGGCATACGACCAGGCTTCTTCAGACTCATTGACATATCTCTCGCGGGGAGGGTATGAATGATATGAGTCTGTCCTGTGCGTGCATGAGCGTTACGCTCGCCCCGGCTCCACCAGGATGGTTCCTGGTCGCGCGCGCGCGAATAGAATAGACATTCATTTCATCAATTCAATGCAATTTATTTGAAATGAAAGGAACACAAAAAAATAATCCATCGTAATGAGTCTATTCGATTGAAAAGCGTTGAACACGATGATTCCAATAATCGACGACGTAGAGATTGCCATGTCGATCGAAGGACAAACTCCAGGGACAGTTGAACTGATTTGCTCCTGCTCCGTGACCATTTCCACCCACAATGACAGTGCCCTGTTTCGCTCCTTTAGCCCAACGCATCACTCGATTATTCGACATGTCTGCCACATAGATGGTACCCGACGTATCGATGAACAGTCCACCAGGATCCGACAATTGTGTCAGAGCATTCCCTTTGCCTTGACCTCCAGCGACGACAATTCCTTCTTTTGCACCTTTATTCCATTTCATTACACGATGATTCTCGTTGTCTGACACGTAGACAGTCTGTTGTTGATCGACAAAGATGTAGTACGGACAGTTGAGTTGATTGAAACCAACACCTTTGCCATTGCTACCAGCCACAATAGTTCTATTCTTGTCTCCTATTTGATATCGTTTTACTTCATGTTTGTCGTAGTTAGAGATGTAGAGATATCTCTGACCATCCATGGCCAATCCTCGACAAGCGATGTTGTCGAGGAGGATTTCTCCTTGAATTGTACCACTACGACGAGACCATCGAATGACTCGTCGATTATCCGAATCACAAATAATGAGACTATCCGTCTCTTTGTCAATCAACACATCGGTTGGTAGATTCAATTGATCCAATCGATTTCCTTGGCCATTGCCACCAGCTACTACTTGTCCATTCGTATTACCCATCTTCAACTGGATGATACGATGATTGTAGTAGTCAGCGATGACCATCGTTTGATCATCATCAACGAAGAGACCAAACGGACGGTCGAGTTGATTGGTGGCCTTGCCTTGTCCATGGCCTCCAGCAACTGTCACACCATTCTGTTTCCATCGGGCATCGACTGGAATATTTGGAATTACTACAATGAACGAAAAAAAAAAGGAATCGTCGTTGTCGAAGAGATCTCGTCTCTCGTGGGAGCAAGCGCTAGAAATAGGACATTCGTCTTTGAGAATGCTCATTCCGCAAACAAAAATTCAAAAGTCTTTTCCTAGTTTCTTATGAGAAAAAAGGATTTGGTAACGATTCTTACATCTATGTTACTTCTAGTTCTTGCCAAGATCTTTTTGATCATAAAAATAACACCTTGAGATTGTTCTAAGGAGGTTCTCCAAGAAAGAGTAATACTAATTTCATGTAAATTTTTGATAGAAAAACATAAGGATCTGAGGATTTTTTTCAGAATTGTAAGAATTCAGAATCTTTTTGGCAGAATGATCATTTATATGAACATCAGAGAAGATTCTATCTGTATCTTGTGAGAAGAATATCGAATCGTTGAACAACAAAATATCAAACCTAATCCCTGTGTTTCTAAGGAAACCTTAAGGATACATGATTTTCTGTATAATGAATGTAGATCTGCCGAAGAATCTCCTAAGTATTTGCATAGAGAATGCCGCTGAAATTTTATAAGGCTTTTGGTAAGTTATGTGAAGCTGTTCGAAGAACAACCGTGATGTACTCTGAGTAAGATCATGAGAAGGCTTGGATACAGGCGAAACTGAACAAAATTGAGAGGATTCCACGCAAATCTATGTAACCTGAGAGGGCTTCTACTTTTTCAAATGCTGAAAAGATGGATGTCAATCCGAACGGACCTCTCCAGTGACAAACATTGGGATCTATGGATTTTATGGGCTTTGAAAAGAAAGTGTTCTAAAATGCTATTTTTAACTTTTGACGAACACCATCTTCAAACCATTGTATAAGGGTCCTCAAAGAGAATCTTGATAACTAAATAAGATACTCTGCCAAAATCTAAAAATAATGAGTATCTTCTATAAGGATCATGCTATAATCCTTATGTAATGCTTGTTCTGAGAAGTTTTCTGTAAGCTCGCATGTTATGGATATGTTCAGCAGGATCTGAAGAGTAAGTATTATGAAATGGTTGATATCAGAGATGGGCAATTCCAACTCCAAAGTTGATGCTTTTTCTCATCAGAGTGAAAATGGAGTAGGAACAGGACAGAATGGAGATGCCTATCTTTGAATTTTATGAGAAAGTTTATAAAGCAATAAATTAATATGCTACTCTTTGATATCAATCGTAGATTTAATTATGTCCAAAAACTTATGTGTATTTAACCCTCGGTTACCCAAGCTAATTTTTGGAGATAATATGATAACATGTATTCATATTTCTATGATTTTGATTGCTGGACTGGTATTCTTGCCCAAATTAGATTGTTTTCCTTTTCAGTCTTATAAAGTAATTATTAGAATTATAGTTTTCCTTTATTTAGAACAGTAAATACAAAAAATTCCCTGAACAAAGTGCTCATCACAAACCGATTCTGGGAGGGTTCTCACTGAATTCTTCTGCACATAATGGATATCATAGGCACAAGGGCGGATATATATAATAGAAATCTCGAGACAATAATAATCTTCTCGAAGATTCTGGACAACAATATTGAAAACAGACTAGATGCGACGCCATGCACAAAAAGAATGCAAGAGAGAAGGAATATACATGAGATGTAAAGTAGACAGGAAAGAAAAAAGAGAAATGCACTAGAAGAGATCGAAAAAAGACAGTGAAAATAGATGCATTTTTTTAAAGATTTTGTCAGATTCAGAATAAAAGATGTCATTGGACATCTTATTAGATTCTGAGATTAAGAAATATATAAGAACAGAGTAAAGGACTCTGATCTGATTTTATCTGATTAAATGGGATTCATAAACCAAAGAAAGTTATAGCATTACATAATCCAAGTCTTGTCTGCTCTTATTTGATTCTGTGTGATCTATTATGTTCTTTTACTTATTTGAGAATTGTTGATTCAATAGTTTCTATTATGGAGAAATGTACAAAATACACAATGTTGTGCTATGAAAGTCAATGTTTTCTATTATTGTAATCGTAAAATCATTTTTGACTTCACAAATGCTTTGTATAATCGATTAGTCAAGGTACAGTTGTATCTTGGAAATGTTCACATAATAAAGAACATTTTTCTTCACAAAATATTTCGACAGAAAAAATATTGATGTCGAAGTTTTTCTAACACTATCAGGAGATAAAAAATAAAATTTTTTTCTATGTATCCTCTACTATATACTGGAACATATATTTTTTGTATTCCTTATTTTTCTATATTGAAAACATACAACAAAATATTTTTATATTTGTTATTTGTCTATATATCCCCCTGGAAAAAATAGTTAGACTCGGTATTTTCAATATATTGTTACTATAAATTGACATTTTGAAAAAAGTAATTATATATTCGGATAGCCCGTGGAATTCTCTACAACTCTCTGTGTATAAGTTTTGAATTGCATTTGTTTCCTGGAAATAAATTTGAAAAAAATCAATGAGATGTAAATTTTTGTGAGAATCTGGCAATAAGGGTACCTTTAGTATTCTTGAATTTATTTCCAGGAAACAAATGCAATTCAAAACTTATACATAGAGAGTTGTAGAGAATTCCACGGGCTATCCGAATATATAATTACTTTTTTCAAAATGTCAATTTACAGTAACAATATATTGAAAATACCGAGTCTAACTGTTTTTTTTCAGGGGAATATATATCACATGTAAATTATCATCCAAAATCGATTACACTTAATCGACATTCACTATCGTTCAATATCAAAGTAAAATAAATAACATAGTCGATATCAGTACAAAAATTACAACAGAACATACACTGAATGCCTTTAGTTCATCAGGGTTGCATTTTTCATGAATACTTTTCTTTAAGCTGTAATATCTCTGATTTGACGTATTTTTTATATTGATGTCAAATATACTATTCAATTTGGTCTAACATAGAGCTAGGATGAAAAAAAAATCGACGAAATACACCAATTCATTTTTCAAAGTTTCCTATGATTTTATGATTGAAATTTAAAACAATCTATTTTCTCAATACTAAAACAAAGTCGAAAAACCAAATGATATAGAGGCATTTCATGTTCGACGTTCAATGATTCTAATGAGAGATGACACTGAATCTAAACTCTTCTCATTAAAGAGAGACATATATTTATAAAAATATCTATTGACATATGATTGTTTTCATAAAAGCCAGAATGCAACTCTTATTTTGAGTAGATATCTGTACCTATCCGCTAGTTGAACGATCTTTCCCTAAAATTTATGATAGAATTACATTGTCTGTCATCTGATCTATATAAATAGTATAGAATATATAATGTGTAGTCGGAATATAGGGTTTCATATAAGACAAACAAGTCAAAAAAAAATTTCCTTTAACTTCATTGAAATCAGACATGAAATGAATGGAATAGATCTTTTTCTATCATGTTCAAACATTTCAATTCATTTTCATTTCAATTATCAACAGACAGGTTCAATAAAATTATGTTTATGAGATAAAATATGATATTTGACTATATTTATGATAATAATCAAATTTCTTACGATTTCATGTACGCTTAGTCTGGGTTTGTTGAACAAACGACTATGGTTACGTTATTGTCTAATAGAGAGCGAATGAAAATTAATCTTCTTATCAGCGTAAAAAATTAAAAGAAATTACATGACAATGAAGAAATGAACAAATTGTATTTTTTATTTAGAAGTCATGAACGTAATGGAATTTTGTTAATTATCGAACTCCATGTTCAACTAGATGATAACTTTCTAGTAAACTTTGTCAAGAAGATGAAATCCTGGCATTCTAATTTTCAAACGAAATTTTCATATGATTTGCCTATTTTCTATCGATAAATTTTGAGATGAACAAGTTAACAGTCCAAGATGAATTTTCTTGAGGCTTCAACTATGTAAAGAGCTTTATTGTAGTACTTAATACTTATAGAATATTGGTCGTGTGAAAATGACATTCGAAACAAATATTTTCGCTCTGATGATAAATGAATGCAGTACGAGAATTGTAACTTGCTTTCAAACACGGAACTTTTTATAATCTAAAAGATGACATAGGTTCTCTCTTGCAATAATATACTAATAATACCATCAGATTCTGCATGGCCAGAACGATAGATAAAGTAAAGATAAAAAAGACCTTTACACATTTCAATATGTATCTACCAGAAAAGAGTTGATGAATCACCAAAAACATATGAAGCATTGTTTAATACAAATCAATTTTAAACACATCTTGTCTGTTTACACTCATTTTTGATGACTAATCAAATAGGTTTCACCATTTTTACATCGACTACTTACAACTAGTTAGTACATGAAAAGTTTTAGTCATTTTAGAGATTACAATAGTTTTTTTTGAGACCATGAATAGTTTTCTTTTTATTTTTTCTATTGGATCTTGTTTTTTTTAGTTTCAATGTTCTACCATATTAAAACATCTCCAAATGCCTCAAATGTCATTAAGAAATATATAGATATAGATACCAGTAAAGCAATGAGAGACTCAAATTTCACATGTATTTGCAATACTTGGTGAAGAAAATAATTTAAAAAAATAATTTATAGATATATTTGCATATTTTGTGAGTATCTTATTTCCAAAGTTTGAACCTTTCATCTCTCTATCATGACCTATTTCATTGTAATCGCTAAAAAATTCACTGATATTCTTCATTAATGTGATTGATCAATGTTTTATTTCATCTTGAGTGATAAATTGATTTTTATTCGAATGAATTCTCGAGCACCGAAATCGAATGATAGGATTTAATTGTAAGTGACAACGATATACTAAGCAGTCCTCAAAATAATTATATGTTCTGAGTTGATGCTGACATTGACTAAGCGACTCGATACACGTACTCATAGTGGAATCCTCTATCAAATGGTTTCACTGGAAGATAATGAAAGAAATATTGCTATTCTAAAGGATGACCCAAAAGTTGAAAGCTATTATCTGAAAAGAAAGTAACTCAAATCAAATGGACATCATGAAAAGTTATGACTGCTTTATTGATCATGACTAAGCATTTCACGTCTTACATTTTTTGCAAAAGTAGAATATGCTTGTAACATCCGAGGCGAAATATTGTTTTCTAGAGATGCCAAACTTGAAGAAAATTAGAATGTATAATAAAAATTTCATGTATCTAGTATTAAAGAGAGTAAGATGAACTTTTAATAATTTTAGCTGATCTACTTTTCTG
>CAJNOL010004662.1:0-14459 GCA_905250125.1 Rotaria sordida
AACAAAATTGATACAACATATTTTTGTTAAACAGATACATAAACCAACTAGAGAATACAGAATAAGACCAGTTATCCATTGATAGTACATATGCATATTGTGTCCAAGATACCAACAACATATGCATCCAATACTTGTTAAGGTAAAGCAGAGTGGATGGATCAACAAAAATAGAAAAGGATTATCGTGATTACCAATTTTTTCATTGATCTAAAATCAATCATTTATTTATATTATCATCGAAATATTATTGAATAAAGTAGACAAAAGATATAGTTCCAATGGAATATAAAATGAACGATAGTCTCCTTCTTCACAGTTCATTATCTAAGACTTAAATAGTATTTTGATTTTAAGGAAACTTCACTCCCAGCACGAATAGTCCATTTATGATCTTCAGGAGAAATCCTAAGGCTCTGACATTACGAGGGCTACATAATTTGCAGTGGTCGTCTTAAATTAAAGTTGACTTCTGCACGCAACTTTTGTATAAACATTTCGGTGAGTTGGAAGGATCTAAATCAGCCAAAGATGATGATCCCTGTCATATTAAATCCCATTTTTCTCAGTCTAGAAATCTGATCGAGCAAAACTTTACTCTTGTTTAGAGCTTCAAAACAAAAAAAAATATTAACTATATTTCAAACCATGTGGGAGGAATTCCATTTTTTTCCGGTTAAAAATCATGTTTTGAGAAAAACATTAAACAACTTTTGAAATTAGTTTTTTCGTAAAAATTCAGGTATAATATACGGAAAACATCTTATTTACAATGTAATTAGACGAATTATTTTTCGGTGCACATAATAGGTGAAGGCAAACCACACCCATCTCTAGTGTGTGGTTAGTAGAACAAAGAAGTCTAGGAGTTTCTGTCATTAATTCAACAAATCATTCATTGCTTGTATCTATCAGACATCAACGACGAAAGCTTCTCACAAAAATCTGATATCATCTACAGTCTTGACACATTTATTGAAGTTTTCCATCGTTGATTAATATTTAAGATAAAAAATATCAATTTTTTCAAAAACCTGTGCACCATGCACAATTCTTGAAATACGTGTCTAATATCAGAATATAAACAAGTCATCCACATTCTAATTATTAATATATACACTTAGCAATTAATATAAAAGCGTTTGATCCTATGTTGATACAAACGGAAAGATGAAATCCTTTCTAAAACTGAAAAGTTTTTTTGGAACGGAAAAACGTATCGAAAAATATGATAGTAGCGCTCAAAATTTTTACTACAAGCTTCTTCAAATTTGATTATTTTTTCAATAAGCTATATTATATTCTGAAAGAGAAGACTTGGGCGTATCAACTATAATAAAAACTTAATCTCGCGTTTTTTTTTTCGAAAAATCAGCTTTTCTAAGAAGGAGTCCCACTTTAATGAATATTCTAAATTAGATAATCGTTTCAGAACATAATAACTAATAAACCATATTTAGAATTTTACGTTTGACTAATGAATTAATTTTGTATATACTCAGATGATAGTACAGATAAACTCACTGTATCAATGGAAATTAAATGCCACCAATCAGGAAACATCCATGCAATTATTGTAAATATCCAAACAAAAATATAACCGAATAAATAGACAAATGTTCGGTGATGTTTTTTAAAGAATGTCGAACAAACTTGCGTGATTAATAAAACTGCAGATGGATTAAATATGTAAGAAAAATAACTAGTTTTTTGAGGAATATCTGATAATATATAATTCCACATGCAAAGCAAAATATTGAGAAGATGATTGATCAAGATCACAGTTACAATCATTGATAAAAGTGAACGTTGACTTAATATGAAATTACACCAATACCAAAAACATTCCCGTTTTTTTCTTTGATCAATTTTCCCAATAATTTCCTCTGACTAGAACAAAAAAAAAACACGTAAGAATCAAAATTAATTTTTATCGCTTCGATTTTTACTTCTTTTTTGATCCATAGATGAAGACATGAATTAGTCATTTGATATTTATATGTTAATATCATCATTTGTCGAATTTGATCAATAATCAATTCAGATTTTAATGCAAAATATTCTTTTTCCTTATTAGACAAATATTTTAAATTCAATGATATAATTGATAGATATTTAAAACAATTTATTAATTGAACTATAGTATTTAATTGTCCAATTGAGACATGTAATCGTTCGATAGATGGAAAAATATAACAAAGTCGATCAATAGTATATGAATCATCAATAATATGATAATCAGAAATTTTTAATTCACGAATTTGTTTTAATTCTAGATCTTGAATATTATCCAAAAAATTTCTACCAGAATTTTGAAATTCTTCAAAAGTTCTATTTGACATCAACTAAAACAAAATAATTTTACAGTAAAATCATTATTCATTCTATTCATAGAATCTAAAAACTAAAATGTCGACTCAACTTTGATTAAATTACATAAAAAAAAAACAACCTATTATAGATTTAAAGATCATCAATTAAAGATATAAAAGGAAAATATTTTCCGAATTAATATGCTTGTTAAAAAAAAATTGAAATAAGATTAATCTTACGGTATCAATTGATAAATATTGAAGACGAGGCATTTTATTAAGAAGATATTTGATTTTCGATTTATTCATCGATGAAGGCAATGTTAAATTCATTATTCTACTTAGATTAACAATAGCCAAAAGAGTTTCTATTGAAATATTTTCATATCCAATTTCTAATGTCGTAATATTGTTAAGACGATGACAAGTTTCAATTAATTTAACGTACAATGTTAATTTAATAATATTATCATAGAAGATTGAATTTTTTAAAAGCGTTGAATATTTTGGTGATTGAAAATGTTCATTGATATGTGTGTACATAGAACAAGGTACTGTATAAAGATAATTATTTTCATAAGCAACAAACCAACATTTTTCTTCTAACCAAAATGATGTTCGAAATGTATCAAGAGTTTCCTCGATTGAATGAAGAAGTGTAATTTTGAAGATAAATTTCAATGTAATCAAGTCTTTCGACAAGATTTCTAATTGATGTCCAGTAACAAAATTATCATGAATTCTTGTGGACAGTTCGAGATGTTTCAAACATGGAAAATTAAGAAGAAATTTTTCTATTTCATTCATTGATCTGACAGAATCTATAGATTGAGACAAAAAAAAAATGATCTTAGAAATATTCTTTGAACTTTTTAAATTCATTTTAAATTTCTTTCTATTCAAACGATACTCACTATTGATTTTTAGGATAAGTCGAATCATACAATTAAGTTGACATTGAAATTCTAAGTTTGATGTTTCATGTATGATAGCAACATTTAAAGTTTTAAGCCATGGTGTTGTTAAACAAATATTTTCTAATAGATTAAGTGAACATTGTGACAATTCCAAACGACGAAGATTAACAAATGACATAGAAAACAAAATATTGATTTCTGATTTGAATAGAAATGAACGTAAACGATTGAGTTTATATAAATGTTCATTGATAATTTCTAATGATTTCTTTTCTATTTCAATCAATGTTAAAGATTGAAGATTAATAAATTCGTCAATTTGAAAATGAGATAAAAAGAGTTGAGATTGACCGGGTGTATGTTGATCATCTGACAATATTAAAGCTTTAACTTGATTAGGTAAAATATGTTGACAAATAAGATCAAAATTAGATCGAAGAATCGATTTAAAATTCAGTCGATAGTTAGAATAAGATTTTATTGCATCATTCAGACTAGTACTAACATTCAATAATGAAAATAAAATCTCTTCAGTTAATAAATAGGTAAAGAGAGTATGTAAAACCAAGATAGGTAACTGATCGAGTGGAGAATGAACCATCACATAACATTAATCTTTAAAAAAAAACATATAGATTCTAGAATAGAAAAATTATTTCACTATATCACAAGATTAAACAGTCACATAGCAACCATCGACTATGACTTTACTAAAGTAAGACACTCGAAAATGTTACTGAGAACTTTCTGCACTAAGGTCTTGATCTGCATATGAACAGGTTATACATTTGTCTGTTCTATTTTGATCGTGTTTTCTTCATAGTAAACTTATCTATTGAGACGAGAAGGATGACTGACGTTATCATTGCAATAGCAACATAATTTGATACTACTAGACATGTATTTTTTATCGTTCATTTATTCTCTTGGAATCAAATATGCTACCTCTATGTGAATTAAATGATAAATAGATCTATTAGCCAGAAAGAATTGCCTCTAATGCTTTTGAACACCTAAACAGATATAAACAAAGTCATTCTAAATTGTTTTCCAGATATTAGAAAGCAGACTACAGTATCGTGTCCGTACAGAGGCTATTCTTACTTTTCCTTAAGTGATTAACCAAGTATTTCCAAAAACATCAATGATAGTCCAAAGCAAAACTAATACTGAAGTACTTTACTATCGTAGATATTGTTATAACGTCAGAATCGAAATTAATAAATCAATTGCCTTTTTCGAATACAAATAAAGGTAACGTAAAACCAATGAAAATGAACCAATGAAAAGAATATCAGATGGTGCTCTAAGTCAGAATAAATAAAGAAACAACAATTCTACTTATAAGACAGATTAGTACTTACTTTTCAAAATATACAATACTAGTCCATTGTATGCTATTTTGGTTACTACTATACGCATCGAAGTTTTATCTCCTATGCATAAAATTAAAACTGTGAATTTCGCATCTTAGACGTTTTTACGGTTTAGAGTAATTCAACTGTAAAAACTATTTTCGTGCATTCAATTTCACAGAAAAAAATATACACTTATAGATTTCTTGGAAGAAAAAGTATTTAAAACTATGCAGAAACGAGTACCTTCATATAATTAGTGTATCAAGTGAAAATAATAAAAAGGAGTCTCGGCGGAGAAACCTTATCAAGATCGTATAAGATCCTACAAGATCTTACCGACAATCAGATATTATCAGATTCTTACTATACAATCTTATGAAATCGTACAAGTATATTATCCTAAGATTCAATTCATTTCTTACTATAAGATGCTCTTGTAAATCTTATACGATTCTTACAATAAGATTCTTGCAAAATCTGACGATCTAAATCTTATCAGATCTTGTAAGATCGTGTACGATCATAATGCTAGGTTTTTCCAATGCTAATAATTCTTATAACGATAGTTTTATGCATGTGAATAAATATTCAAGTGATTGAAAAAGTTCTAATTTGAATACTAAGTCGTTTCGAATTGAAAATAGATTTTTATATAGCAGTTTTAATTTACAACTCTCTAGTGTAAAGGACTCGTGATAGAATCATGGCCACAATGATTATATAAAAGATGAATTGGGTGTGGGTGAGTGTGTGTGTGAAAAGCAAGATCCACACCCACCCACATATATAAATTATTTCTTCTATTAAACACATAATCGAACGTCGTTTGTCTTGATTTGAATTAGTGGCGATGCCAGACTACTAGCGCCCCTCTTGTTTGGGGGGGGGGGCAGTGGAAGGTGGCGCCATCTCTACATATGTCGTGTTCTCCAGGATACAGATCAATAGTAGAGCTGCTAATGGCGGAACTAGAACACAAGCTTCTCTCCTCTTCTATTAAGGGCGGAAGAATGTCCTTCTACTATATTGACACCGTGTATTCTTGATTACAAGGCACGCGTATTGGGGGTGCCACCTTCTACTGCCCCCCCCCCCCCAAAAAACAAGAGGGGCGCTAGTAGTCTGGCGCCGCCACTAATTTGAATCATACATATTCAACATTTGACCAAGCCATTGTGTTAAATTGTTTAGACAATTATATATTTTTGTTTGTCTAGAGCAGAAATTTGTAATGTAATTGACATTCAGACAGGAAAAGAAAAAATGCTAGTTTCTAATAAATTTAAGTCTCTTGCAGCATTTCACCTCAATAGATGAAATTAGTTTTGAAGAATCTTAGCAATAGAACGGAAGAATAACTTCGTTTAGGCTATTAGAAGTAAGATCTCTAATTTGCATTGGATTTTTTTCTTTAAAGTAAAAACTTAATGTAACACGATGTTTTGCAAGTGAAAAATGAATGTTTGATATAAGATCTTCTTTGATAGTCAGAAAGAACTGTACTTACACCTGTATAAAACCAGCATGTAATAATTGAGATGAACAATTAACTAAATCATATCTTACACGAAGCATGTCCATAATAAATTCAAGAAAATGACGGAGAAGTGTAAGACGAATTCGATAATATTCTTCATGGTTTTCACCACTATATATATCAGTATTTTGAAAATTCTTATATTCATCAAGTAAATTATTACAAGTATTTAACACTTCTATACAAATATGTCACGATTCATCGTCCAATGATAAATTTTGACGAGAAGGATCTAATCAGAAAACTTCAAAATAAAAGAATTTCTTTTTCTTTTTTAGATTACTATATGGTGAACATGGTATAAATTTATGAAAAATATTGTATTGATGTATAACTTTTTCTAAATGACTGATCTGGAGATAAAATAGAAAAATAAATAACAGCATAAATATTTTTAAATTCTACACACTAGCGGATGACCCCATATAGAAATATAAGACATTTTATTGCTAAACGATTCAACTGCTGTATCGATGTTTACAAAATTCATGAAATATGTATGAACGAACATTTCTGTTTATTGAACAAAGTCATTACATAAAAGATGACCTGCTCATATTGTTGATTATACCGTCCAATGAACATCGGTCAGTATCCATCGTGTTTTGAGAAAGGAAAGAAACCAGCTATGGCTGACTAATGGGAATGATAGTATTGTTAAAATGGTATTATTATGCATAGTCAACGGTTCACAGAAGTGAACCAAAGTCAATAGGCTCACTTCTTATAGAAGCTATAAGCCAATCAGATAAAAAGTCAATATTTTACAGCTATCCAAAATGTTCTTTTCTTTTTTCAACACGATAGTACTATACGTAATGTATAACGCAAACAGCATTTATCGGCTTCTCAGTTTTCTGTTTTTGCAGACGAAAAATTTGAACTAACTCTTATTTACTTATTAGAATAGTACTATCGAAGGCTGGTGATCAAAGAGACTAGTAGGGTGGGTGTGGGTGTGGATGTAACAGGAGAAATAAACTACGATCGCACCCACATCCGCACTCACATCCACACCCACCCACATCCACGCCCACCCACATCCACGCCACATCCCACACTCTCACCCATCCACACCCTTAAAAGGTAAGAATAGATTATAATAGATTACAACAGATTAAAGAGTAAGAGTAAATTTTTTTTGAGTATGCCTTATTTATTATTACGTCCTAGGACGCTTACAATGGAAGAAAGAAAAATGAAAAATGAAAATGAAAAAGTGACAAAAGAACAAGAAAAAAAAGGAAGAAAAAGAAGCAAGAAGGAAACGGGAGGGTACTAAAAAGAAGCAAGAAACAAGAAATCCAATGAGTAGAATATAAGTGCAAGGATTGGCTTATCAGAAGGGTAATGAGAAAACTCGTACTATCTACTTTCTTTGTCTTAGATTACTCTCTATAAAATTTATCCACCGGATAAAATATGACTCATGATTTGCAATCAGGTTTTTTACTAGTAAGAGTAAATTACAATAGATTAAATGGTAAGAATAGATTGTAATAGACTAAAAGGTAATAATAGATTGTAACAGATTAAAAGCCAAGAGTAGATTATAATAGATTAAGAGGTAAGGATAACTACCCATGTAAAAACTGATGGGAGAAAACCTAAGTATAATTGAGAGTTTTTGCGATTAATAATCTGTTATAATGGCACTATTATAATCTTACTTTAATCATTTTTTAAACCAAAATAATCTATTATAATGGCAATATTATAACCCTACTGTAATCATTTTTCGAACTAAAATAATCAATTATAATGGATTACCTTGAGCAATCTATTATAATTGATATTTTGGTTTAAAAAATGATTAAATTAGCATTATAATAGTGTCATTATAATATATTAATAATCGCAAAAGAATCATTTATAATCGGATTTTCTCCTGTTATTTTTTACATGGGCAACCAACGTAATAAAATGTATATATTATTATAAAAAAAAGTCATGCTTCTTCAAATTCAGCCGGTTCTATACTCAGAGAAGATTTTTGTCGAATATCGTCATTGATTATTCTTGCATTTTCTTCAAATATCTCCCCAATTATTATAAGTAAATCAGCAGCATCCGCATCTCCTGATTCGGCACGTTCTTCCAAATGTTCTATACAAATTCCAAGATGTCTCTGCGCTATCCGTCTAAGTTTCTGTTCAAGCAAGTTCATATTGAAAACTGAATCATATCTATACAGTGTTGGGTTTTGCCTATAGTGTAGCACATTTTGCTCAGTTTGACAAAACACATGAAAAGATTTTCGTGGGCATGCAAGATTTCGATAATTGTTAATCAGATTAATCGAAGAATCCGACAAAAGTATATCCATTTCTAAAACATTTTGGTATCTTTGAAGTATAGTGGTACATTGATCAGCTGTAACACAGTGGCTGAAAAACTTTGAATGAAGAAAATTTCTTTGATTGAAATGGTCCAATATATCATCCACACCATATAAAACTAATAATGAGTTATAATTCATATTAGACGTAGTTGTAGTTTATCTAAAATTGTATTTTGTTATTAGAAGGAATATCGATATGAACAGGTTGTAGTTGTCAAAGAAAACAAGAGACAATCATCACACGAATGATGAGCAAATTGAATTAGATTGTCACTTCTCTATCAATTGTTCTTTTTTTTGTCAGAATACAATCAAAAGAATATTACCGATATGAATTCTTGGATGTGTTCAATATCCTTTCACGTAAACAAGTCAGAATATTTGACTAAATTTTAGAATTCTGTTTCTCGATATCACGCCTTTTGTCTTTTAAAGTTAACAAGTAACACTCGTTTGCTGGCTTGCTTAGCTCTTTTTTGTAGAAATGTTATTTCTGGTCTACTAGCATACTAATTTCAAAAGGTGAAACAGATGATAATTTTTTCAAGAAAAAGCTAATTAATATTTATTAAATCACTTGGAATTCAGACTCTTTACTCATGGTTACCCTTTGGTCTAGTTTATCAAAAAAACGGCAATAACTAAAATCTGACCTCGGATTCAGATTTCTTAACCATGGTACCTTTCGGTTAATTTTTGTTGCTTATTCGTCTTATTTTCTCTTAGGTTGCCCTCCGACCAATCTCTGCAAAGTAGACACACAAACAAGCAAACTTAGTAGATTATCAAAGGTCATTTTTAAGAGAACATCCAAGAGAGGACCGAGGTACTGATCAAAATTTACATTTTTCTTTTTTTGTGTGCGTTTCAAAGGTCACCAAACTCAAATTATTAGTTCACTTGGATGTACTATTAGCCAATACCGACTTGTGAGCATTACCATAAAATGTTTATTAACATTATATTTCAACAAAACAGAGAATGTAATATACAAAAAGATAGATTATCAAATCGCTATTCAAATTACTACGTATAATCTGCTGAGTCGATTTTTGTAGTCCATCATGTGTGAGAGGAGTCATCATTTATGAGTTCATAATGGTCGATTTTTGACAGTATAAATGCAGTCAGCTTTTGAAATACAATAATAACATGCTAGATTTTTTTATATTTTACGTAACCTTTAATTCTATGTAAAATGGTTAAAAAAAAGTTCACCTTCGAGGCGAAATAGGGCTCACAAATCTCGTTTTCATAGCGACTTTTCGAAAGAAACAATAGTTTTGTATCAATTTTCATTGACAAGACACGATTGTAGATCAAAATGATTGTCATACTCGAGATTAGCATCAGAAACTATATTAAATCCAATAAGTTATAGGAAAATCTATTTCCTGCGGAAAATCACCTGTAGTCTCCCATAGCTGTATTCTATTGAAGTCTCCATGTGTGGTTTTCCAGGGGTTCATCTTTCATAGGAAAATTTTTTCCTATAACTTATTCGATTCAATGTAGTTTTTGATGCTGATTCCGCATATGACAATCATTTTAATCTACGGCCGTGTCTTGTCAATGAAAATTGATATAAAAGTATTGTTTCTTTCGAAAAGTCGCTACGAACACGAGATTTGTGAGCCCTGTTTCACCTCGAAGGTGAACTTTGTTTTTACCATTTTATACAGAATCAAAAGTTACATAATATATAAAAAGTTCAGCATGTTATTATTTTATTTCAAACACTGCCGTCATATATGAGCAAAATCAGAGAAAATGGGACACACTTCCTCTGTGTCATTTGACTGTAATTCTCTATAAGGGTTATTTTTCTGAGTAAATTCTTTTAGCATAGACCTATGTAGAAACGTTAGCTCTTTCACCTGACTATTTATTAAAAGTAATTAATTAAAGAATAACTAATCAATTTATTAAAAGGTAATTAGCGAATATATCTCTAATCACAAGAGCAAAAAATCTCAAAACTTCAGAATAGACTCTACGTCACAAGTTGCATCTATGGTGAAATTTTCAACAAGATCGGATTTCAAACATTTTTCTCGAAAAATCCGATTTTCTAGTGCTGAACCAGAAGTTTTCTTCTTTTCGCCATCTGGGCGCTCTGAGAAGTATTTGTATCGTTTGGAATTTTTCATTAATATTACAAGAACATTTTTTCTAGTATGTATTCGTATTCCATCACGTCGCTAATGAAGAGTAAATCTAGGCAAGCTGAGAAAAATGTTTGCATAGAGATTTTGTTGTCTAAAGAATGTATTATTTAGTTTTCTAAAAGTTGGAGTTTTTTAAAAGTAAAGTGCATGAGGCGATAATCGATGTCATTCTTTGTGTCATGTCGCTAAAGTTTATTTAACTCTTCTGAACAAAGATCCGTAACATTGATTTTGTTTTGGGTATCCAGATCCACTTAACATACATCGAATATATAAAAATTAGTTCTAGAAAAGCTCATTATCTCGGGATACACATATTTTACTTTTTCAAAGTCACGTCGCTAACGAATGACTTTGCCTAAATATTGTCAAAAATCGACCATTATGAATTCATAAATTATGACCCCTGTCACTCATGATGGACTATAACAATCCAGTAAATCTAATAGAATTGAAGTAGCTAATTTTTTTAAGGATTGATTCTCTATCTTCTAGAATATTGCACGAGGAAATTCTTTGTTTGGTTGAAGTTTAATCCTAATAAATATTTGTAGTGCAATTTTCGATATTTTTTTTTGATAATGCTCTAAAAGGGTATTGGCTAACCTTACTCAAATACATCGAAATGAGCTAAAAATTTAGATTTCGTAATCTTTCAAGTGCACATAAAAAATCAAAAATGTAAATTTTGATCAGTGTATCGGTTCTCTCATGGATGCCCTCTTAATATAAAAGAAAGTTATTCCTACAAGAGAAAAATCATTCTCAAATGTACTTGTCAACACTACATGTTATTTTCAATCAAGAAAACAGTAATAAAAATGTATAGAATTTTATTTTTCAAAGAATAATACTTTTCAGAAAAAGAACTTACCAGAATTGTGGATCCTGATCTCATTGTAAAGTCACATAGATTGTTATATAGAGTAGTGCATAGCGTATGCTTATCCGAATTTTGCCAATATACCTCCGAGACTTTCTCCAATTGGCGAGAGCCCACTGTACTTTCGCCAATGCACATCCAAGACTTTCGCCGTTGTTGATTGTCCAGTTGGCGAAAGACTTATTGACGAAACTCGAGATCCCTAAAGCGTGTCGGATAATATATAGGAAATGGTGGGTTCCCTAATGAACACTGTCGTATTCATGAATATAACAATGCAAGTATATCTGCATGTTAAGTCACACAAAATTATTTCTATTGAACTTGAAATACTATTCGATCTGTTATACTTGATAAATCTCATTGCATAGGAATTTGATCATCGTTGTAGCATTCCAGTACGAACAATGATATGGTTCACAAAGCACAATGTTACCAATACACAACTTTTTCCGAAACTTTGACTGATGTCGCTCCACATGTTAGCTTTTGAACTACACAGAAACTATCTTTCTGTTTTATGTGAGTGGCATTCATCTTTTTAGAAAGAAAATTATCTTCTCAACTAATAATTGAATGACATAAACAATTCTCTGAAAAATATTTGGAATCTAAGTGCCCGAAAAGAGGTGTAGCCACATCGAACATATTCGTTTCCCGTAAAAACACTGATTGTTACCAAAATCTTGTAAATTTCAATAGTATAATCCTCTATGCGCATTAAGAAATCAGAACTCACTGGAATAGGAGATAGCACAATGTCCATCTTATTTCTATACTTCTTACAATCAATCTGAAGATCCAAATGTTTTTTTATCATGATCTTCGTCCAATTCAGAGGTCAGCATATTGTGAAAAGACATTGAGCGGTATGAGGCATAGGTTCTAGAAAAGTTATGCGTTGGCAACATAGTATTTCGAGTCACAGTCTTGCTTGCACTGAAGCACGCCACAGTCGAATGATGAAATACACTCACCTAATAGTAGCTGAAGCTCAACAGAAAAAAGTTTCAATAAAATTTTGTATAAGTCACTACACAAATTTGCTTGCATTGTAATATCGATCTGGTAAACAATGTTCATCAAACAGTAAATGAATCATCACATTGTTTAGACTTTAACAAAATGCTATTTCTTTAATGATATTTGATGCATCACGAAGACTACTCTACATATACATGTATGTGAATTTTCATTTCGATGTGAGTATCCGATTCGGGTAAGTTCATTTCATCTCGTACATCTGATATACAACAGTTCATATACTTGTATTATTTTCTTCTCATAAAAACAGATAGATATTCATTAAGTTTTATAGACTTTTTGTAGTACAAATGTGCTTGTTTTGAATTGCCATTTTGTTGATTATTGTCTGCGATTTGTTCGCATTCTGTTGAATGTTCAACTATCCATTTGAGTACAAGCCCTTTTATATTAATAGAAATATTTCGAATTTTTGGAAATTGGTTCAATAGAATTCGAGAATTATTTTGTTGAATTAATTTATTTTCATTTAAATTTAATATATAAATATGTTCGATTGATGGTATTGATGATAATTTTTCGAAAATATTTGTTTGATTGTCAATATTTGGAAGAATTATTATTGGACAATTATGTTCATTTTTATACTTTTCTAATTGTAAATTTGAAAAAAAATCTGTTAAATTATTGAATAATAGTGGATTTTTATTGATTATTTCGTTGAATATTTCCGATAATTTTAATGCTTGATCATTAAATTCCATTGGCGAATAAATAAAAATATTTTCGATTAATTTGTTTATTGAATCAAGTAAGACATGATTTTCATTGTCTAGAGAAGAAATCGTTTTTTCACTTCTACGAATGATTGTTCGTAAATAGTTTTGACATTGAATGTCTTTATTAGATGAAATAAAATTTGCACGAAGAATAAGTGTATAAGCCCAATCAAAATATATAAGTGCTTGATGAATATTTTGGGTATATAATTTTCTTCCAACCGTCGTAAAATGCACAGCTATATCGTGTGTTAATGCACCCAACAGATCAGCTTCATGGTAAAAAAGTCGAACATACTCTGTATAATCAAGGTACCAATCTTCGAGTCCGGTCGCACATATATATATGTAAAATACTATTGATCTTTCATTTAGAGCTTTTTGAAATTCTTTTGAATATTGCTCATAAATTTGCAAAAAGAAATTTTCTTTATAGTCCGGTAGGATTAAAAATATCCGTTCATTTTTGTTGATGCATTCATGCATAGATTGTAAACATTGTTCTTCTTTAGTAAAGAATTGTATTTCACAAGGACCTTGAGATCGATATTGGCGTATCGACTTTGCTTGATTCAAACATGTGTTATAATCTCGACCATCTAGACTTATTGGTCGCGGATTCATTGGATCAATAGTTGTGAAAAATGCTTCTTTCAGTTGAATGTAATTGTAAGCATCAGCAATATAATCATCCAACCAAATGACGACGATTTTATTAGGAGATAACATAACAGTGAATTTCTCGTGTCAGTTGTTTAAATGATCTGAAAACAAATCAAATTTAATATTAAAAAACCATGTTTATGCTGAAATATATTTCTCCATTTCAGATATAAGACAAGTAAGAAGAATTTTATAAATGATTTCTACACTTAAAGCAAACTATATAGGTATAACGGCTAATAACTAGAGTCCTACGAGTAGAGCCCATCGGGTCCAAGAATTTTCGAGCACGGACCTAGTCGATCAAAATTATGAGACCTGTTAGCTCTCATATGTATAGAACGAAAGAGACAAGCAGTGTCACTGATGTTATGTGACAGAACGATGAAAAAGATGACCTTCATGGGAATCGAACCCATACCTTCTGCTATCCGGGCAGATGTCCTAAGCCAATTAGACTAGAAGGCGCATCTTAATCATCGTTTAGCGTCCAAGTGATTCATCATGGACGCTAACA
>CAJNOL010004663.1:0-14446 GCA_905250125.1 Rotaria sordida
AATACAAACTTGTGGAACAAGACTGACATGAACCAAACAAAAATTTTCTTTCTTTACACGAAATTGAAATTGTCGAAATGCTTCAACAAATGACATACTTTCAATATCTCCAATTGTACCACCAAGCTAAAACAAAAAAAAAAATACAAGTTCATATGATATTTTCTTTCTCCTACTCTGCCGAAAAAGAAAAGTTTTTTTTCTTGTCAATCTTACTTCAATAATACATATGTCTGGTTCAGCTTTATCTTCATCAACAGATATATGTGCAACACGTTCAACCCATTCTTGTATTGCATCTGTTATGTGTGGTACAACTATAGAAATAATCAATATTTATGTTAAGAATCGATATAGTTTGTCTAATTAACCTTGCACAGTTTTACCAAGGTAATCACCACGACGTTCTTTATCAATAACATATTGATAAATTTTACCCGTTGTTATATTATTATCACGATGTAATGTTACATCAAGAAACCTTTCATAATTACCCAAATCTAAGTCAACTTCACTAGAAATGAAAAAAAAAGAAACCTTTTTTTGTGTTCTAAAACATATCCAATAGGATTTTTGTTTTCAATCGAGCAATTTGTCTATTTTATTCTTAACAAACTCATTATTAAGATAATGAATAAGTTTTAAAAAAAAGAAAACATTTTCTAGCGCATTTAAAAGAAAATCGAAAACTCGACATACATTGAGCAAAAATTATCTTACCATTCTTTTTGATAGATATTCGACAACAAAATATGATTTATTTCACATTCCAAAACATCTTAATTCTATGTAATATATAGTTTACACATAATAACCGATTTTCTATAATTCGATTCAATTCAAAGTATCAATAGACAGTCAAATGACTAGAAGTTAGTTATAGAGCTCGTCGGGCTAGTCCCAGATCCGAATTATTTTGAACCTGACAGGTTCTATTCCAGTGCCATATGTGATTGAATTATTCAAAAAAAATTTGGTGTTCTTGGAAATTTGAATCAAAATACATGAATGTCAAAATCGAAAGATTCAATCTCGATACATCCCTACTTTTATTCTATTTTCCGTTAAATGCATGTGTTTTTTGGACTAAACGAAAATTGCTTTGGATTTTATTTTAAAGATGCTATGTAATCTTCTCAGAAAGATGAATTGAAAAAATAAAAATCTTAATTAAGAATTGAATTACCCTCCATCATCAAGTACAAAAACTTCTCCATGTTCATATGGTGAAAAAGTGCCTGCATCAATATTTATATATGGATCAATCTAGATAAAAAATAAATAATTTTATATATTTGTAAATATATTCTTTTGAATATACTTTAATTGATGTTACACGAAATCCATGAGAACGAAGTATTGTACCAATACTTGATGAAATAATACCTTTTCCAATTCCACTAATAACACCACCAGTAACTAAGATATATTTCATTGATGATGAAGAATTATGACGAAACATATTCTACAAAAATAATTAAAATCAATTTAATCGATCTATTTGTTTTTTTTTTTATTAGACATTGTTAGCGTCAATCCTTTTAGATCAACACTAAAGTTCGTTCTCTTTCTTTCTTTTAAAAATGTGTATATGTGTGTGTGTGTACACTTGCACACGATCTTTTATTATCTGTTTAAATAATGAAAAGCAGGTACATATACAGTGAACGAGAAAAGAAAAGAGAAAAAAGAAAGAGAACAGAGACAAGATATATGGATAACAATAACAAAGGAAAATACTAGATATATCACTGGAAGAGAAATAGAAAAAGAAATAGAAAATAAAATAAAATAAAGAAATGAAAATAGATGGCGAGTTGTATCAGTGTGACATCACTGTAAGGGACATATTTGATGTTTAAAATATTTAATAAGAAAATAATATTAAAACAATTATTCGTTTTTTATTCAAGCGCTCAGGTCGAGCAAGCACGGTCGTAAACGATCGTATACGGAGAAATACGACGAAATACATGGCTCAGTATTACGATGGTCAATCTCCATGTCGTATACGGAGTAATATGACGATCGTTTTACTGCGTATTTCTCCGTAAACGATCGTATCACAGCGTATACGGTCACGATAACATACGATCGCAATACTAAGTCATGTATTACGGTAAAATACGACCATAGACGATCGCATCGAGGTCGTAGACGGTCGTTTAAAGTCATATACGAAGTCCATAATCGTCGACCTGGGCGGCTGCTTCATATCTTCCCAATGAAGCAAGACTATTTTGCTAAACAAAACAAAATTTTATTTTCTTTCATATTCACCTCTATCTATAGATAGTAATTCATCAAAATTTTAAGTCACTTGGTATTGAACGAGCAGCTATATCAACTATTCCATTCTATACTTCTTTCATCAATGGTGAATGAAGCGAAGATATAAAATTAATTGAAGTTTTTATGCTAATACAATTGTAAAGTTACCCTCTCATAGTCATGATAATTAGTCAAAAAATAATTTTACTATAACATAGTCTCAGCCTGTAATCTTGTTCAATTCGAGATAAGATCATTTGAATTAAACAAATGCATACACTTTTTATCAGAAAAACTCATAGACATATTCAAAAATTTTTCAATGTTACTTAAACAATTAGCTTTCCCTTATGAAAATGATTCAATTCATGCTTCCTCTGGTTAATTAAATTTCTTTGAACATGAAAATCATTCCTTACATTTATTGTGTAAATATATTTCCATGAACCAACAATTAATCTGTTTTTGTTTTTTTACATACGTAGAAAATCTTCTCCTATTTATCATGTTTTCACAAATGAATTACATATGTGCCGACAAAAAAAGTTCGTACTCTTAGTTTGCTTGTGTTAAAATAATAAGCATTAGAACCTTGTAGAGTTAAACTTTTTGATTTCGGAATTTTTTTTTGACTACTATACATATTTTCTTTTATGCTACTTGTAATGAGATTGTCTTTCTGATGTTCTTTTTCTTTGAAACTTATTAATAAATCAACAGTTTATTTTTGTTCATTACTTAACATATGAAGCATGAAGACGTTGCTATGTAAGATTAAAAGGTAAATTCTACTTTCATCGAAAAGAAAAATGTCGAACTGATAATTTAGTTGATGATAAAGAATTCAATACGGGTATAGGTTTGGGTAGATGAAAGTGAAGAGAACACATCCACATCCTTTTCGACGTTAGTAGGATAAATCGAGTAGAAATATTCGATTGTTTTACTGATGTAACTTCGACGAAGTGCCGGTCTTGAAGTTCGATTCCAGGACTTTATCAACTATACTCGATATTTTTAAAATGAATACAAATTTTTCTTTCACATGCGTCGGAAAAGTTGATAGTTGAAACTTGCCATTAATGGAAGTGGTTTTAAATATTATTTTAGCTCGTACCCTAAGCGGAAGTATTCCGATTTCCATAAAAGTAAATTTTTCTCATGAAAAATCGAATTTCAGAAATTCTTTTCACATCAGTAAGAAAGTTCGAAAATTACCATATATATATATATATTCTCCTGCGGAGAACAAAAACATATTCTTCAAAATATTGATAATTTCTCAGAAATTACTATCGTTATTTAACATAAATATCACTCTGATTTCGAATGAGAAAGAACCACAATTTTGAAAGTTACCAGTAAATTTCTGTATCTTGAGGGTGTGAGTGTGGGTGTGGATCTGATCCTTTCACATCCACACCCGCGGTCACCATTTAGCAAATTGTGCACCAAGTTTTTTATATCCTCGACATCGTTCTTCCAAATCATCTAAACCTATATTTACGAAAACATAATTTTTTTTTTACTTTTTAATCTTAATTTTCTTTTAAGTACAAACCTTGTGTTGTTGTTTCATCATCTGTTCCACCTAATATAACCATACCTTTATCAACTGTAATACCTATTATAATTCCATTTTCTTTTAATAAACAAGGAAATTATTTGTACGCAATAATAATTGACGATAATATCGACGATTTTCTTCATTATTTTCAATATTTACTGGTGAAAAACGTGTTTCAATGATATCTAAATCAATTTATTTATTCTTTTGAATAATGACAAAAAAAAAGAAATTCCTATAACAAACCTGCTGATTCATCTACAGCTAAAATTCCTTTATCCGATGTAGCTAGACTTTGAGTTATTTGAACTAATTCAATTTATTTGTCCTTAGATAAATAACAGGCGGCCATTGATACACTTAAATAAAATAAATAAGATATATAAATTTTCTTTTTTTCTTGTATCAAGCCATGATAAAGAACGTATCTATGTATATATGTTTACTAGTGAGATAAAAGAAAGGCTTGAATTTATAAGCATGAAGGGAGAAAAAGAATAAATATACACAGTTGTGCATGGTGATGCGTTGTAAATGTTACTAATAAAGTGTTGATGCCTGGATAAAGTTGTATGAAAGCAAGATGTTATGTCGATTACAGAAACGGAAAAAAACAATATATTCTATAGTGAGATAAACAAATTATTGGATATTAAAATGAGAATCATTCAGCTAAAAAAAAGTAGGGCAAAAGAAAATGGATTGTATTCTTTTCAAATCATTTTTATATAACGAATAGACCGAAAATTTCTAAAGAAAATATTTGTCTATTTTTCGCATATTTAAATGCATTGGATGTACTCTTTTAGAATAAATACTCTTCTATGACTTTTGACCATGGAGCTATAAGTAAATGTAACATAAAGTCTAATAGCTATTTTTCAGATTTTTGCCTTCTGCAGTACAAAATGAACCTTTGTCAGAACTCTGTGATTTCTTTTTCGAATTAACCAAAACTTTGCATTCTTACGTCATTTTATATAGTAGTCATCATTCCTTAAGTACTTTATATTTACAGAACTTATTTGATGCAGTCTTACTTAAATTTCAAAAGTCAAAAGTCCGAGAAAAATTCTAAGCACATACTATGCATTTAAATATGCACAAAAATAGTTAAATATTTTGTCTAGAAACTTTCGTTCCACGCCTTATTATGAATTTTATTATTAAAAATAAAATTAATCATCAAATATGTTTAGAAGTGTATTCATCAACTAAGTTAACAAAAAGTAATGCAGATATACAGAAAATAGATACGTATTTTTCATTTGAAATAACTTTCATTCATGAGCAATTTACACGATTTTTTAAAATCTTTTAAATGTCCTACAGAGTCTGACGAATTTGAAATTATATATAAAATCAATTTAGAATAGTTACAACTAATTTTAGACGAGAATATGATGAAGAGTATTAAAATCAAGATAAAAATTGTTTTCTTTGCTTTTCTCATCATAGTCACATAGTATTTCGAATGGTCACTATAGACTAGTTTAAATTCAAAATGACATGCATAGATCAATTTTACAACTGCAGGGTGTCCCAGAAATCATGTACCAAAAAAAAAAATTTGAATATCTCTCTTATGGCTCGAACAAACGAGCTGACTTTTATTGTCAATGATAGAGGCATGTTCAAAGTTTATATCCATAAAGACATGCCTAGAGAGACTCTTTGTTAAATATCACTAATGGCCTGAATAAAAATATTTACTTTTTCACAGGTAGGAAAAGAAAACAATATACTTAACAAAGGATCTGTCTAGACATGCCTTTATGAATATAAAGCCTGAAAGTATCCCTATCATTGATAAAAAGAAATCAGCTCGTTTGCCCGAGCCGTAGGTGAGATTTTCAATTCCTTTTTTGTGGATTGGATGTGAGTGTGGAGTGTGGGTGTAGGTGTGAGTGATCCTGTATATGAGTTCAAGACACTCTACAATCCACATCCATACTTACCCACATCCACATTTCCTAGAGTAATCACCATGATTGACTCACTATTTTGCTTTTGAGTTTTGATTAGAATAGAACAAGTCTAAAGGAGATTTTGTTTTCGAACTTTTATCCTCGGTCGCAATCTATTCTAGTCACTCTGGACCCAATCAGATCTGAGTTGTTAGTAAATCAAATGATTGAGTTTGTAATCAGAACTTGAGCTCCATTAAGTACCACAAATTAACATTGTATGTGTCATCTTTTCTCTGGAAAAGTTTTCTTTTTTGTTGTCAATTTTGTGACAACTATTAATTCAGCTTGTCTCTTATTTCATCAATAAAGTTATTGCCAACAACGATATTCGAGGAAGATGAGAAGTGATACTTAGTTGAGCAGCTTCTTGGCGACAATTGACAAATTTTTTGAAGATGAATCGAAAAATTGCGGCTACGCTCAAAAATTTTGTATTGCCGCGTTTAAAGATGATCGTCTCCTTTCTCCGGGTAGACCAATTAATATGGCCCACATTTTTCTAGCTAACCGTTGTCAGTGGTGTCTATTCATAGATATCATTGCAACTATAAACTCTATCATTGGATTTTGCTGTCACCTTAATGCCACTGAATAGAGTATCCAAGATAATCGCAACTCGAGAAGACAAGTGGAGAAACATAAATCTTCTTAAATTATTTCATCTCAGTGAGATATGGTTTTGTTGAAATATTATCAGTTCATAATCTTCTCGTCTCGAACGATATATCTCGCATAAGTATGTGACAAATGTAGACAAAACTGGAATTGGCTTGAATTCAATATATTCACATTGTGCTTTTAGAAACCTAGATAAAATTTCTCATTTCCCACCGAAGAAAAATTTTTTATGCTTAGGTACTTTTAACAGAAATTTTCAAAACTTATTCAAAAGAAAAAGAAAAGTTTGCAGTACTACGTATTTTAATAACTTTTTTTCTAAATGTTGAAAAGAGAGCAAAATGTCTTTGATATACATTTCCTATGTTCAAACCCAACGACATTTTTACTTGCTCAGGCCACAATTCTAAAAATGGTGATTGTAATGTCTTGGCAAAGGCTCGAAGGATTTGAGACTATAGAATTGGCTGTTTTCAAAAAACACATGGCTAGAAAAACACGTTGAAGATTTTGGACCTGAAAACATCCATGTAAAACAATTGAGAACAGGGAAAATGATGTGTATTAATTTCGACAGCGATCAATAAACACTAAATAAGTGTCGTCTGACCAAATAAACATTCGAAACAGCAGTTTTGATAATCGTTCCAATATATTGTAGTATTCGCGCAAGTGTTTCGACGGAGTATGAGTTTATCGCCAAAAATCTTGAGCAGTCCGCTCAACTTATTAAACACATTCATTTAATAATTTGAAAATCGTTGGAGTTGCTCGGAAAAGTTGCACGCTTATACATCGACGGAATGGATTAGGCAAAACTACCGTATCGACAGTTTCTGCTATAAACTGTCGATTTTTAGCGAAATACTTATATTCTCATATCAGAGATGTGTTCTTTCTTAACTACTGTCTCTTCGTAGATTGAAATAGTTCCTGTGAATGATAATATTGAATTGGTCAACGATTCGCTTCCTAGGAAGAGTGTGTTCATCGATGCAAACGACAAAGTAAAGCCAATTTCAAATGCACAAAATGCAAGAAACGTTTAGAATAACACCACTAATCCAATAAAAACTTATCGATGGACTCTGATGGTGGGTAATTTCAACAATGACGACTGGCTTGATGTAACTATCATGTCAAGAAATGTTAATGATGTCTCTGTATTTTAAGGCGATAAAAATAGAATGTTTCTGACACATATAAGATATTCTACTGGTTCGGGATCTATTCCACAAGCTATTGCTGTTGACGATTTCAATGATGACAAGCATCTAGATGTAGCTGTTACACATAGCGAAAGCAACTCTGTAGGTGTATTTCTGGAATATGACAATGGAAATTTTTCAAATCAAGCGATGTTCTCAATCGGTGCCGATTCTCACCCGTGACCAATTTTTGTAGGTGATCTCAACAATGATATATGAGTGGATACTGTTGTGATTAATTGCAATGGTAACAATATAGAAGTTTTTCTTGGACTTGGAGCGTTTGGCAATGTAACGACATATCCAATCGGTTTGTTTTCTGAACCAATATCTATCGTTATTCTAGATTTTAATAGGGACAATAAATTGGACATTGCTGTTGCTAACAATCGTGCCTATAGCATTAGCATATTTCAAGGATATGATGATGAAACATTTTCGAACCAAATGAAATATTTAACTAGTTATAATTCTCATCCGGTTTGGGTCCCCATCGGTGATTTCAATGTAGGCGACTAGATAGATATTGCCGTAGTCATTTCCGATACAAAAAATTTGAAAATTCTTTTGACAGTGTGTTGATTTCTCTATAAATTGAGCTTGTCTTTGTTCTTTGATCTTAATAAATACTGAGTGCTCAATCGAAAACAGATCGACCTAGATGTCTATGATACAAATCAATCTGCTGCTCTCATCTCTTGCTTTTCAACAATCGATTGCTTTTTGACGTTTTTGTAATTAGATTGAATGTGTTTAATACAAGAATAGTGAAGAAATACAGAGTTCATTTCAGCGACTCGTTTCTTGTTATTTATTGAAATATAAAGAGTGTGTGGATGTGAGTGTGAGTGAAGAGAAGACTAATATACATTCATATTTGCAACGAATTTTGAATTATTTTCTTTTCATTTTAGTGTAGGTATGCTGTATTCATTGGATTTGAATCAACAAAATGAATTGTAAGTTTCTTTGAAAGTTTTGAAATAGATTAAGAAAAGTACTGATTCGTTAAACAAACAAGTATCCGATAATTACTGAATGCTTTATCCTTTAAAATGAACTATTTACTGGAAATATCCCACTTTATTTAAAAGAAAAGTCACCTTCTCCAAGAAAGAACTGCAAGAATACAATCTTACATTTCAAATCATTTTGGAAGCACCTAGAAATTCTACACCTATTAGATTTTAGAGGAAATGTTGAATGATTAAGTTCATAATATCATCTATTCGTACTTGGAATTATTCTTACAACATACATACAATAATCAACACATGTCATATTTACCTATCTGTGTTGTGACTTTCTCAGCTACCAGTATCAACTCAAAACCTTTACAAGAGAAATGCTATTTCAAAAATATCTTTTGAACATATTTTCAATATGATTATTCATCAGTATTGAAAAATCATATTTAACATGGAATTAGATTTGTACAATACGATGAAATTATCGTTCATTTACTTATTAACATAAAGTTTCTCAACGAATTGTATATACATATTAATATTGACAATAGCATCAAATCATATATATATATTGTTTTTTGTCAAAATAATCAAATTTAGAACATCTACAAATCCTGCAAATTTTATTTAAATCGACAGTAGTCATTCCTAAAACCTACAGATTCCCATCTTACACAGGCTTAAAGAGAATATAGGTAGAAATAGTATTTAAGAAAGTTGATCCAATATTTTAGCTATTTAAAAAATGCTGATAAAAATAACCAAGGAAGCAAGATAACACTGTATTTTTGTGCAATCGGTGACCAGTGAGAACGTAATTGAGACTGGTTTTTTTAAAACTAAAGTCAAATTTAGTGTATAGTCCGATGCGTCCTTTCATGAAGAAATCAGATATGATCTTGAATTTAATTTTCGATCTTATTTTAGTGATACAAGCTAGCAAAAACAGTTTGTCAATTTTGAACCTATCTCCGTTAAGTCAAAAGTTTTTTATCAAAATGCTTAGAATTAAAGTTCTACAAATGCTGTAAGTTTTATCGAAATCGATGATCATTTTTGTACACCATCGTTGAGATCATATGGAATTATTCCAAATAGATGTTTATCAAGAAAAACCATTTATTTTCTTTGATGAAATTTAGACATTGAAACATCAATAAAGATTAGCTTAAATAATATGGGAAAAACAATGAATACCCAGTCAAATGTGAAAGTTTAAAAAACGCGTGTATTTGCAAGAAATTTGCTAAAACATGCGTTTACTTGCAAAATTTTTTTATTTATCCTATTTCACGCGCGATCTTGTAAGGCATTTGAAATATTTTCAATTTCTTGCGTATAAATGCATGTCTCCAACATACGCATGAAAATACAAATTTTACGGTTTTCCAGGAAAACATGTGAGATCATGGATGACTTTAATATTTGCAGATACTTGCATGCACTGATCTTGCATGTTCATACAAGATATATAATTCGCGTGAAAATGCCTATGTATCAGCTGCGTCTGCCCGAAATATGATGAGGTCTCCTCGAAATCGTGCATGCAAATGCAAAAGAATCCTATTTACGAAAATGAATAGCGAAGCGATTCTGCATTGACATGCAAAATTTGACTATTTTGTAGTATACATGCTGCTCCATGCAAGAACTTAGTTTTTTCATCAGCATGTGTTTATTTATTTCTTGAAAAAATGGAATCGCTCTTCTATAGCCACACTATATTAACTCAAAAAAACTTGTTCAATATTGTGAAATTCTTCATACAGTAGTCACAAAAAGTAGCTCTACCAGATGAAAACTATCTAAATCTTAACCGTTTGGGCTAATATTTTTACCATAAATAGAACTCAGTGAACCCTGATCGCAGGTACCAGCCCGACCTCAATCAGTTGATGTGTAACGGAATTAGCAGCGCAATCGTATCATACTTTTGTAAAGACCGTATCTCAACCATTTTTCGATGTTCAATTTCGCGCGACCCCTTATTCAAAAACTCAACATCAGCACTATCTGTTGTGAAAGTTTGGTAAAAAATCACTTTGAATTAATGGAGATATGCTCTTCGTATTGAAAATGCCTGCCAAGCGGTTAGTGTTAGTTTTCAGTCTAATGTCAAATAACTCAACTTAACCTTAACCGATTCAGTTGAAAATTTTAGCCATGAGTTATCATGAGCCTAGCAATTCGTGATAAAAGTTACAGAACCGTAGCTCAAAGTAGTATCGAGATAGAGTCATCAAAATACTTCATCACGGCACAGCTTGCCAATCAATGATATCTCGATATTATGGGGTGAGCTTTTGACTCAGTACACTAGATATAGGGAACTGCATTTAGCACTAAAAAAAACTTAAATAAGTTGTAATACCGTAAAACTATAAACAAAAGCATTCTGACATCACATTTTTTGCTTATGGTCTTTATAAGGACGATGATACGATTGAGCTACTAATTCCATTATACATCAACTGATTGAGGTCGGGCTGGTACC
Source organism: Rotaria sordida (assembly GCA_905250125.1). Classification (NCBI taxonomy): domain Eukaryota; kingdom Metazoa; phylum Rotifera; class Eurotatoria; order Philodinida; family Philodinidae; genus Rotaria; species Rotaria sordida. The sequence goes on from CAJNOL010004663.1 coordinate 11,097, forward strand.
TGCGATCAGGGTTCACTGAGTTCTATTTATGGTAAAAATATTAGCCCAAACGGTTAAGGTCTAGATAATTTTCATCTGGTAGCGCTACTTTTTGTGACTACTGTAGTTATTAGCATTCATGTACATGCGTGCCCGAAGGTTATTGAATGATCATTATATCCTTCCGTTTTCATTGTATATCTAATGTAAGTAAATGGCCGAATGGTGAAGAAGTTCGTCTTATAAAACAAAGTATGTATGTTCGAATCTTATCTCAGGAAAAAAAACCTTCTGTGTGTTCATGCATGTCCGTGGCATGTACTTCATTTTTTGGCCATTCTAATATTGTCTTGCATGCACACGCAAGGAATTTCTACTAAAGTACTCGTATGTCCTCGCATGTGAAAATATTCAGCATGTACATGTGGAAATTTTCATGCGTACATTCGCGAATATAGTTGTAGCTTGCGACGCGTTCCCACGCGTGCTATGTCATAATGATTCATGCATACACACCCTAGTGTAACATCTTGTAACCAAGATCTTGGCCAAGATACAAAGTACAGAAATGTTAACAGATCTTGAAAATTTAGCTACAGATATTAATATCATTATCTTGTATCAAGATCCATAATCAGATCTTAGGTGCAGATCTATAAGATCTTAACTGAAATATCCGTGCTCAAAAATGATCACTAAAAGTCGTTTATGGACGACTCTAAATACTACCGAGATAGTCAATCCGAAGTAAACTGTGACGCTGAATATGAATCTGAAATCGGATCGCTGCTGCAAACACAAGGAGTCAAGTTAGAGACCAATGGTCAGTTCGAAAACCGTTCACAATCGTCGTCCTCCAAAACACCCTCGAGTGAAGATCATGTTTTCTTAAATAATTCGGGACAATCTAGCTCCAAGCAGTAGCAAAATCATCCGTAGCAGGTACTATTAAGTCAAGATCTTGATGCAAGATGATAACGTTATTATCTTGTACCTAAATTATCAAGATCTGTTAACATTTTCTGTTCCTTGCATCTTGGTCAAGATCTTGTCACAAGATATTAAGATCTTGGTACAAGATCCAAGATCTTGCTTCCAACATGTTTCACTAGGGCACGTGCCTATAATATTGCGTTTACATGGGTTTTTTAAACTTTCGCGTTTGACTGAGTATAGATTCATGTATGTCGAAATAGATTAGCATGAGAAAAAGGACTAGGAGATTTAATTGTAATATCTGTTGGTGATTGTTGTTTTGTAACATGTGTTAAAACATTTTTCAATTCACCACAAGCAGCCTGGAAAAAAAAAGAAAAATAATCAAATAGAATTAAGATATAAATAAATTTTATTTACCCAAATAAGTCCTAAGTAAGGAGCAGATGGTTTTAATGGACGTGATATATATTCTGGATGATATTGTACACCAACAAAATAGGGGTGATCTTAACAAAAAAAAACAACAGAAAACTATTATTTAATTTAAAATAATTTTTAATTTACTTTCAAGTTCTAAAATCTCCATACGTTCATTATCATCACTTCTACCAACAAATTTCATTCCAGCTTTTTCAAATACTTCAATATATTTTGGATTAACTTCATAACGATGACGATGACGTTCATCAATAGAATCCATATCTCCATAAAGTTTTCCTATAAAAATAGAAAATAATTGTTCTATGACGAATCAATGAAAAACACACACAGTAGTACTAACCAGGGAAATCTACTAACTGATGAATTGCTTTTGAGTCGAAACTATGTATATTATATAGACTTAAATGAACTATGATAACGATAGATTTGATGTTCTTATTCTCAGGATAGAAGTAAATTGAAAGATCTGAGACTTTCACAATAAACTATTCTCGTTGAGACTTGCCTCTATGCAAGGTGTCAAGGCGAAAATCGAAAATTAATGTTCCTGAGGGCAACTACGGCATTCGTTTAAAAACTACCATCAATAAGCTAAAGGTTCGAACTCTTTTCAGGATGTTTAAAACTCCATTGAGTCTGCATGATGCACATAGTATCGACCTGAAAATGTTTTGTCAGTTGGAAGACTTCCCTATTAAGAAGAAAAATATATAACGGATCTGTTAGAATAGGAAATTAACTTTTTGTCATGGGATCACAGTCTCTGAAGTAGAACTACACAAATAAAACCATGTTTATTTTACCTAATAATTTATATTTTTCACTACTACACAAATTCATCCGAAACGATCGCATTTTTTATGCAAATTATACATGTTCAACTAGAACATTCTGCAATTGGAAAGCTTTAACCAATTTCTTGCTAATGAATTATCTTTTACAAGTTAGAATACTTGCTCGATATATTTAAAAAAAAAGGAAAAATGATACGTACTAACAATACTATCGTCAGTAACAAAATGAGTTGTTCGTCGACCCAATCTCATTGTTGCTAGAAAATCAAATACTTCAATATTTTTTTCTCTCATAAAATAAATAAATTTATTTACCTCCCATAATTCCTGGATTATGTTCAGGCATTTCAATAACCTATTTTATAAAAGATAAATAAAACGAAAAACAAAAACACTAAAAATAAATATGAAATATACCACTTGATGTTCACATTTATCAAATTCTGATGAATTTGCATCTTTATATTGTAAAACATGTCTTGCAAATTCAATAACAGCACATTGAAGACCAAGACAAATACCAAGAAATGGTTTTGATTGTGTACGTGCCCATTCAATAGCTGCTATTTTACCTTCAATACCACGTGAACCAAATCCACCTGGTACAAGAACACCACTAGATTAAAAAAAAAAAATTAAATCAATTTAAAATATTAAAAGTTTATTTACTGTGCACTACATAATTGTTGCCATGCTTCATGATATTTAACTGGATCATCTTTTTGTGTATTTGCTTCTAAATCAGTTGCATGAATAAACTAAATCAAATTTACAAAATATCAAAATGATAAATTACAAGACAAAAAAAAAAGAGAAACATGAATATCTTACAAGGACTTTTAATTTTCTATTACAAAAAAGTGCAGCATGAGTAAGTGCTTTAAGTACAGATGCATATGCATCTTCTAAAGCTGTATATTTTCCAACAAGAGCTATAATAACTTCATCAAGTTGTCGTTCCATTCTAGAAATGAAAAAACAAAAACAAGAATAAATTTTTATATGACAAATAGTTTTATACAAAAAAATAAGATGTTTTAACAAAATAATTATGAAACCATCAATGTCTTGAACTAACATTCCACAAATTTTATCTTCTAATATCCTTTCTATAAAAGTATAGTCAATACTGCCTTTTTAACACTATCCTCTCCTTGTAAGAAATAGAATACAAATAATGCCCTGTTAAAAGTTGTA
>CAJNOL010004664.1:0-14443 GCA_905250125.1 Rotaria sordida
ATGTCGTTTGTTAAGAGAATATTCATGCTCAATCTTTTCGAAACTGATGAAAATGATGAACACAATATACGACTACAACGTCTGTCTACTCGTCTCTACATTCTCGTTCTTTTATTGGTTTTATTTATTTTGCTTATTTATACCTCCTTACAAATCATCACTTATCGTTATGAAATAGATCAACCGACGCTAGACTTATATGAACGAATCCCAGAAAAATATTCAGCAGAATGTACTTGTACAGAAGTGTCCAATCCATATGGACAATTTGTTCAACTCATACCAAACTATAATCAAATTTGCTCAAGTGATTTTGTTACGCAGCAATGGATCGATTATCTCTTCGATCCAGTGACAACACCGTTCTATTCTGCTCTTGATTTTCGCGTATCTGTCACTCAGCAATTTCAACTGCTTGCTAGCCTGTGTCGACTGAGTACTCAATTGATCGGCGATAATCTTCGGACATTTTCAAATACGAAACTCATTACGGGCAAATTACTTAATCGTACTCTTCTCTCAGCTGAAATGAGAGCTCATATCGATACGTTCAAAGTCGATACTTACGATACATTTGATCGTACATTTGTTTTTGTCGATCAGCTTCTCTTTGCTAATACAATTTTACCGGCAACTAATGCATTTTTCCGTTTCTATCTCTTCAAAGATATCAATGGAGGATGGGCAATTAAGTTTTTTGTCACTGGTTTTGTGCAGTTGAATAACGATTATTGTTGGTGCGATCGATTACCTCCATGTCATACACCTGCACTCATCTACGGCAATGTTTCGGTTGCCATTGAAACAGAATATCCTAACAATAGTAATACTGTCGACGGATGGTATGTCGGTTGCCGCCCTATCGATTCACTTCTTCTTTCAACGCTCAAGATCTTCTATAATCAAACGGCACTTAATAGACTCCTACTTTCCTTCAAGAATTCATCAGCCAATTTCACATGTCTTGATGAAAAACAAATAACTAGGTTCGATCCAAACACTACCACTATTGAAACACTTGCAAAAGCAAGTTTTATTGAATATTGGACTGAGAATATTAATTATTCATCATATTTTAATTTGTGTGCACCAAAGTCATGTGTTTATATGATCAATAAACGTTTCAATATTTTCTATATAATCACGACTGTACTTGGACTCTATGGTGGACTTTCAATTGCGCTTCGCCTTACTATTCCGATGATCGTTAAATTTATCTTTCAACGAAAGCAACGAGTATCAGTATCCGAGACTATATTAAGTCGAGGAAAAAAATTTGGTAAAGCTCTACTCCAACTGAATCTCTTCAAATCTGTCATTTATGTTAAGCCGGTTGATATCTACCAGCAACAATGGTCGACGCGTCTCTATACTCTGCTTCTTTTCGTGTCTCTCAGTGTCCTCACATTATACACAACGGTGAAAATACAAACAATAAAAATTGAGTTGGCCAATCCATTAATGGACACAGTCTCACATCTTCAACAACAGTCTGATATATCATCTTTGCAATGTCCATGTTCACAGCTTTCATCATCGCTCAAGAATTTTATCACAGTTTCATCTACCTACCATGAGGTGTGTTCGAGCAATTTTGTATCTCAATCATGGATATATATATTAACACAGTCTCCAGGACTTAAGGCAAATGATATTCGTCGAAGTGGACCTATATTTCAACTTCTTCAATTATTCTGTGACATAGCCAATCGAACAGTGAGTAATGCACTTGATCGATTCTTCGAAACACAATTAGTCACAAGAGACCTTCTTACACCCGACTATTTCATATCCCAAATGACGTCAATTGTAAACTATTTTTATCTTATCACACCCAACTATTTCTCTCATTCACTTGAGCTCATGCGTGAAACAACAAAAGTCAATCAATTCATTTCTGCGATGCAAACAAACTTTTTTTTCAGTCTAAACAATAATACAGGACATTTGCAAGTTACTATGGAAGTACGTGATTTAGGCATGGAATCGCCTGGTATCGGCTGTGTAAATATACTTTATCCAAACTGTACATTACCAACCGTCATGATAGACTATATATCGCCTCGAAATCCCAAAACTTATATCATACCCGGCTTCCGTACATCCGCTTATTATATCGAGTCGCTATTATACTCACAGCTACAATGTCTATATAATCAGTCTTGTATTGACTTTATTGTACTTTTATCTAGTATAAAATTGTCTGATAGGAACAAATTCACCGCACTATCACGACCAAGTCGCTTTTCAATCAATGAAACATTCACATCACTTGTTAACAATCTATTTATTGAAAGATGGTCGCAAATATTTAGTTATAAGTCTTACTTCGAACAGTGTCAGCCTCACTCATGTTCATACACAATCAGTCGCCGGCCAAGTTTCATCTCAATGGTTACCACTGTTATTAGTTTGTTTGGTGGTTTATCAATTCTTCTTCTATTTGTGACACCATTGATTGTAGAATTTGTCCTCAAGCATCTTCATCGACAAGCACAACAAGATAAGTCCATAGATGATACTCAAGAAGAAGGTAAGTTTCATACCATATATAAAATTCATCGAAATCGATAATTTCCATAAAATTACCCAACCTTTTATAAGATGAATTAGGTAAAATCGTCTTTCAAAGAGCGAAATCTTCATCATCCCACTTCCAAGTATTTTCAACCTAGATTATCTGATTCGAAATCGTTTGTGAAAATCGTTCTTTTTCATAATATGTTTTCATTTAGGCAAAGATACACCTCATTTTCATGTTCAAGAATGGATCGTCATGATAAAGAAGAAACTGTGTAAAGCTTTCGTCTCATTGAACCTTTTTGAAAATGTTAATAAGCCAAATCCTCCTGAACAAGAACTACGTATTCAACGATATTCGACACGTGTCTACTTAATCATTCTTGTCTCAACACTCATTATTCTTATTCTTATTACTTTTTTCACTTTTCAAACGAATACAATCATGATCAACAATCCTACACTCGAATTCTACAGACATTTTCAAAAACCAATCGATTGTCCATGCACAAACATGTCAATTTCGTATGCTAATTTCATTGATCTGACTCCATCCTTTCATGACGTATGTTCGAGTGACTTTATTGCCCCATTGAGTAACTGGACAGCAATGCTTTTTCTGCCTTTTTTCAATCGGTATTATTGGGTACGAAATATCAGTATGTTTCAAAGTGTTGCTGTGTTGCATTTTCAATCCTTAGGAGCCATGTGTAAGACAACCATTCAAGCTGTTAATGACGAGCTAACTCTTTTCTTAAATTCAAGTTTTATTTCATCTCAACTTATCACAATCGACTTATTCGAGAAACAAATAAATGCCAGCATCACTCATTTTTGTTCGAATACAATCTCATCAAACTTTCGATATTCACTTGATTTGATTCGTAGCATGTATTCAGGCAACAGTTTTCTAACATCATATGATATTAATTGGTATCCAGTCATTCGCGAAGAGATACATAATGGAAGAGTCTACTTTATACCTAGAGAATACAATCAGTCAACATGTAACTGTGCCACATCACCAAAATGTGTAGAACCAGCGACATTAGAATTAGATTCAGGCAAAAGTTGGCCGGTACCTGGGATGTTTATTGGATGTACACCGCTTGAATTCATGCTTCAATCTACTCTAGAGTGTTTGTACAGTCAAGCATGTCTTAATATAATTAGTGAGATATTTCCAAACTCACAATATTTCCCTGCATTGATTTCTAATCGTACTCGTTTTCATCCGATCAATACCACAAAAGTGGAATCGATTATGGCTGAACTTTTCATTGAACAGTGGTCAATCAACATCTCTTTCGAAGCCTATTTTAATGCTTGTCGACCGAATATATGCACATACACATTTACAACGCGTTTCAATATTCTCTATGTATTTAATACGCTTCTCAGTATTTATGGAGGTCTCAATACCGTACTCCAACTTGTGGTTCCTTTTACAGTGGGAATTATCTACAAATATCTATTCAAACGGAACAAACGAGTTGCACCCGCAAATGTAACATAGCACATGTTTATTGTACACTAAATAAGTTTATTTTTTTTCTCTCTAATATTACTGTTCAAAACAAGTTTGACAGAATCAACATAATTTCTTTGATTTCTACTATATATTAAAAATAAATTTCGAATTGCATCAATGGTAAGGCTACGGCTACAAATCGATTTCTTTTGTGTGAAAATATTTCTACGAAATCAATCCAAAGCTATATGTAAAGTTCCGTCAGTTTCGAGGAGTAAATCATAAGGGTGTTGATGTAGATTATATTTGATCTGGTAGTTTTCGATCTAAAATTTATTGAGCAATATCAGAATCGATGAGGCTGAAAATTACCAAAAACACTATATTGTCTGTAAAATGTCTTGCATAGTAATGCATGATAAGTTCCAATTAATATTCGAATGGAATATCTAAAGAGGTACTCTACTTGATCATACTGTGTTGGACGGTAAGCATGCTCGTTGTAGGCATAAAAAAGCCGTTTCCAACGACCGGAACAATTGATCTGGGTACACGATACCAAATGCTCTATTAAAAATCGATCGGTAAGCTTATGATTGCCACTCGACTGACACTAGCACACTAAAGAGTCTAGAAACTTTAAAAATGTCTTCATCGTTTCATTGAAGAGTGAATTTGGTGATTGTATGAAAAAAAAGGATTGCATTTGTATCCATCTATAATAGTATATGATGATTGGCTTGCATTCCTCACTTGTATGAATCATTCGAAAAAAAAATAGAAGAACTAACTAAAATTACTCACTATCTTTATTCAAATTCATTGCTCATTCATCGGTAAATTCCCTATTTGACGCACAATTGCAGGATTTTTTCCGAAAATATGCTAGTAGAGTCAATGTTTCATGTGATAAGTCTTTGAAAATCTGCTCATTTTCCAAAAAACTATATATATTCTGAAGGAGAAAGCTTTGCTGCATCTTCCTATGATAAAAACTCAACTTCGATATTTCCTTGAAAAATTCAATTTTCTAAGGGAGGACATCCTTAATTTTTATTCTTACTTTTCTCTATAAATTATTTTATCAGTAAACTTCAAGTGTTACATATTTTTATTATTTTTCAACATACTATTATAAGACAAATTTTTCTTATCTGTTATTCCACTTTTATCAGTCTCTATTTAGGATACTTTGTATGAAGTTGAACGGTGGGGTTCTTTTGCATATAAAATGCAGACTTAGACAGATTTCATATGTACATTTGATTTTAAACATTAGTTTTAAAACCATTAATTCTTTCAATTATTCTTATCTTCTTATTTGTGGATTTGCCCAAACCCTTAAGCTGATCTATGACTTGCTAATTCTAGTAATGCATACAATTAGCCATGAACAGCAAATATTAAAAAAGAAATTTTGACAAAAGTATTATTTTTAACTTTTTCAATTTTCATATATTTCAATTCCTTTAAAATTTAAATCAACAGTAGAAAATTATTTAAGAAGATTCTCTGTTAGTTTTCGAGAAATCATCAACTGAGTTACATTTTGAAAACTGAAATATACATGAAAATCAAAAAATTAAAAAAACAATAAATATTTTTTTTTATCTAAAATGTTCAGAAAAGGCCAATACTAGACGATAAAATTATTGGTACAAAGAACCTAATAAAAAAGTAAGACTCACAAGTATCTAAAATCGATCATCCATTCGCTGTTGGAAGTGTTTCAATTAGAGAAGTATTAAACAATCAGAATTACCTTAAACTTTCTTGTCTTTCTGTTTCATAAGTCTTGATTTTTTAGAATAATAAGAAAGGAATATATTTTATCAAGGAATTATCTCTTCAATAACTGATAAATTAAAATAATGACTACATGGTTAGGGGAAAAAAATCGATTAATAGTTCTCCGAAAAAGCATATTAAAGCAATCTTCGCACTATAGAAAATTTCGTATGTATTTCGATTAGTTTTAAAAATATAATTATGTTTGACTTGAAAAGAAATGCCTTTTTTTGTGTGAAAATCAACGAAAAACAATTATGTTTGCATATTTATTCTTTGGTTAAAACAAAGCTTTTTAATTATGATACTTCTGCGTTTTTTAAATGGGATAATGAGAAATTATTGATTATCCTAAACAAACTTTTCGTATATCGTCTAGATATAGAACTGAAGAAAATTATGGTAATAAGTCGCTGGAGTTTATTTGTTTGTGTTATCATGAGCAACAAAGTACTGTTTCGCTATATTCATGCTCGGATTAGGATTATTTATCTAAAAAGAAAAAGCTTGTCTTCTTTCATTTCTTCACACTCATAGAAGATCGAAGTTCGTTTTTTAATAGATTAAATCCATTAAATGCTATTTCAGCACTTGGACTACTAACAAAAATACTCGAGTGTGACTGTTGCTCTACTACGCACATAGAATATATGTTTTAAGGCAAAGAAATTGACAAAGACTTTTTCAACAAACGAAAGTAAAGTTTGTGCAACAACCAAATAAAAGCGTTGTTTGATTTTTCAATGCAACAATTGAATAGAATAGTGCATTTGGTTAACTTCCAATATAGAATACAAACTAAATGGCATATCAAGTGAAGTATTTGAATTATCCTAGCCGATCTATCCAAGTACCTATTGTCGCAAATTTTGCATTACTGATTGTTTCGATAGAGCCAAAAACTTAATGTTGCTATTCGAAAATATTGAATATTCATTTTAAACTTTTATTTAAAAACACAACAAAATATAATTTATTTGCGTCACAAATCAAATAATACGAAACGATATGAGTGTTTATCATTTATAAATTTATTTTACCCAATTGTGTCTGTAGAAATTTACTGAGAGTTGTCTCGTAATCTAAATTCGAAACAGATTGATCTTTTTTACTGGAAGGCATTCGAAAGAGATGTTACTATTGAAAGCATAATTTTTCCAAAGTTAATAGTTTCACGTTAATTCTTATTCATTAATTTCCACGTTCTTGAGAATAACATAGAAAATCAATGTAGTTTTAGTGAGAGCTTCATTCATTATAAAAGAACACAATATATTTCTTTTTTTTGTTTTTTACTTCTTAACAATCATCACAATTTGAGCTAATTATTTATTTGATTAATGATATAAATGGCATTTCATTTATCTCCGTTAGAAATAATATCTTTTTTGAATCAATGTCTTCGTATTTAAGTAAGGTCTCGAACGATATCGATATATACAATATACAATTATTAGTAATTGTTTTGTTGCGTTGATTGCTATTGAAATCATTCAATTATTATAATCTATATTCTTTTTCTTATTTAATTCTTGCTTTGACTCCATCTATTCATTTTTTATTTTAAATATATTTTTTTAAAATTTTATTTAATGTGTTTTTTATGGAGGGTATCCGAATCGTTTTTCAATCAATAGTGTGGACAATATCGATTTAATTGGTGCATTAATTATGAATTGAATCTTCGATTGATGAGAGTTCTTTACGTGGCATTAAATTTTCTAGAAGAATAGACAAGGTCTCAACACTGATATCAGAACTTGATAGTGTCTGCTAATAAATATCTCAATCGTTATGTTTGCTTATTGAATACATTATAGATTTTATACAACTCGAGAAAGCACTTCAATCTCAACAAGACAGATTTTTACGTAGATTATATTTTCGAGACTCATTTAGTATTCAATTCTTTTAATACATGGTCGTTCTCTTTTTTCTTTACATACACATATTATTAACTATCGTCATATAAGTAATGACGCATATATTTTTTTTCAATTTGCCTATCTTATTGATTTTTTTCAACTCCCTCCCTACCATCGTATAGGGTGTGGGTGGGTGTGGTCGTGGATGTGGGTTGGTGTGGTCGTGGATGTGGATGGGTGTGAGTGGGTGAGGTGTGAGTGTGCGTATCTTCTCTTTACTACACCCACATTCCAGTCACACCCGCATCCATACCCACACCCACACCCACCCACACCCACAAAATACATATCTCAAAATCAGTTGGAATTGGTCGAAAGAAAGAGATTGTGAATATTTGACCGATTTCGAATCCTTTGCTTTTTGTATTTCATGAATTTTGACTATACCTTTAGGTAGAGTAGGAAAAAGGAATCATGGCTAATATACATAATCCACAGAGAAGCAAACTATTAAAAATGAAAAAATATCATTTTTTAACATCATGTTCTGGGCATTGGTATATTTCTATCTAATAGTTTCAATGAAAATGAACATGTCTTTCTCGAGATACTCAATTTCCAAGTAGACTAGATCATTGTGTCCTCCAATAGTAAACAGCAGTTGTTTTTTTTTTACAAAAGCATATTCTTTTTGAAGTATTACTAAAATACACTCTAACCCACTTCAATCCCCGTTTAGCTCGAAGATATTATCCATCAATAGACTTTAGAATTTTTCACTCGTGAGACCCCACTCTAAGCGATTTCCTTTAAAATATGTATGATAAAAGAATCAAATGCCATTTTCATGGGTTCACTCCAACTCACTCTAAATCAATCTTTCCGAAGAAAAAAAATAACTCATAATAATAAACCACTCTTTGATTTTTATTTTAGACCTTTCTACTGTTACATCACTTTCACCATTGTTAGAGGTCATATGTAAAAGGTCAGTGGTCAATGGTCCCACCTGATAGTAAAGCTTAGAATTAATTTGAGATGTCCAACATCAGATTTTTTTTCAAGCAAACTATCTTTTTTTTTGTAAACGATCGGATCTACGCATGATTATTTCAAAAGTCTGATATTGAACGTTTCAATTTAACTCTAAGTTTTACTATGAGGTGTGACCCTTGATCTCTCACGTTTGACACCTCTAACAATGACGAATGTGATGTCACAGTAGATAGATCTAAAATAAATCAAAGAGTAGTTTATTATTACATATTATTCATTTTCTCGCGAAAAATTACCTTAGAGTGGATCCATAAAAATGGTATTTGATTCTTTTATCAAACATATTTTAAAGAAAATCGCTTAGAGTGGAGTCTCCTGATTGAAGAATTCTAAGATCTATCTTTTAATAATATCTTCGAACTGAACGGGGGATTGGAATTGGTCAGAGCGTATGTTACTAATACTCATTGTTTTTCATTAAAACTTTCAGAACTATTTCATAGCTAATAAATCTAGCTCTATGAAAAATTTCAGATTTTAAATTCTTCTTTTCAGATTTTTCAAAAATACCTTCGTCGTACTAAAAAAATTTTGTGCAACGATCATACGCCTAAATCGTTTAGACTTTTCTAAGTTTCACAAAGAATTACTCATGGTCATAATATGAATTCAAACGGCGTCTGACAATTTTATGTATTCCCTCGTTTGCTGTTTACTTTAAAGTCAAAATAATTGAAATCAATATCACGTTCATGTTTGACAGCTGCATTGAGTTTCTAGAAAACGAAATGCAATCAATAATAAATAGAAGATTTCTTTTTTTTCATACTTCTGCATTAGCCATAACAATATTGTATGTTTCTTCTGAAATAATTGGTGCATCTGTATTCAAATCAGGATTTTTATGATTATACAAATCAGTCATAACTTCTGCAAGAATAATTTTTATATAAAATTGAATTTATTCGAAAAATAAACAAATATCAAATACAAACCACTAAATAAAGCTTTTGTTTCTTTGTGTAAATTACTGACAGCAATACGTCCAGCTAATATACCATAGTGAGGATGGTTGAATGTCATTGAAGCAGCTTTTTGTGCTGCTAAATTATCAACTTCAACTGTTGTAATATCTACGGAAAAAAGTAATCAATCAAAATAAAAAAGGTTGTCTTTCAAATTATTTACTGTGATGAAGATAGCTGAAAATTTCTGTAGCAAAAGCTGCCTAATATATATCAAGATATTTACCATATAAAACAATAAAAATTTTTCTACATACTAGATCAACATAGTTAAGATCAAGGCCATCACTAAGTTTTGATATACGTGATTTAATCTTATCAAACATAGCATATTTTTTTCGACCATCTTAAATGATAATATAAATTTTATAGTAAAAAATTTATGTTGAATATTTTAGCAAAAATAAAATTTAAAATACCTCGTTTTATAAAAAATAATGAATTAGCATGTATATCTTCACTTGATTTTAGTTTTTGCATTTTAATTCCACCGATATTTGCGGTATTATGGGTTGGAATTATGATTGTTGAGATAATAACAATAGACCGATCGGGAAAATTTCAAACTGTAAAATGCACCATTCGTGAATCTATTCAATAGAATATATATACATACGTTGTCGTCAAAATTAAAATTCAGTCAAATTTAAAATTTGCCTAGTCAAAATTGAAATTTTAATTTCGTCTAGGCAATATCCTCTATTCAACAAAAAAAAATTATCACTTCTATATTGAGTCGTTATTAAGAAATCCTTGCCCGCGTAAACGGTACGATCGAAAAAAATGATTTTGAGAAATACGCTAAAAAAGTTTTAGAAATCGATTTTTGCGAAATACACGCAAATTATACATCAATGTTTCGGACAGCCTATAAATATGTGATCTTTATCTCAAGCATTAGTAGGCTCTTAATGATTAATATAAAAAACCTTTATTCAATGCTGATGCCAATGGAAAGGCATTCTTTCAAAAGCTGAAAAACTTTTAAAAAAGCCGTGAAAATTTTGCCAAAAAAATGACAGTAGGGCCCAAATTTCAGCCGATAAGTCCGTCAAAATCAATTCGTTTTGAGAAAAACCATATATATTCTCAAAGAGGAGATCACGTTGTATCTTCCTATGATAAAAATTCGACTTTGACTTTTCTTAGGAAAATTAGATTTTCTGAGGGAGGCCCACTTAAATTAGATAATCAATTGAAAATTTTTTTTCGTCAGATGTTTATCTTTATTTAATTAAGCTTTTTTTCTTTTTTTCGTTGTTGCTATTGTTGTGATAAAAATATGAGTCTCGCACAATGCAGAAAAAAAAAGAATTCATTTCCTTTTAATTTTTCTTTTTTTTTTCTTGATGTTGTTATTTTGAATTCTTCGGAAAATAAAACAAAACTTATGTCGTTTAAATATAATACTGTAAAAAGTTTATTTTAAAAATTTCTTTAAACACTAGATAAAAAAAAATTGTTTATCTTGACACGTGAAGTGACGTATCAAGAATGAAAGTCATCATTGCACCAAAATGACGATGAAGACATAAATCAAGCACCATGTCCCAGGTGGATCATTCCGACCGTCGGAAACGGCGTCGTATCCGGCCTGAAACGACTATAAAACGGCGAATTACTGCAGTAATTTTGGCCTTATTTCGCCGTAATCCGTCATACCGTATTACGACCATCGTCTATCGCTAGAAAACGACGGTCGTTTTTTTCCGGTTTTGCTTCCGTAATCTGGTATGACGGATTACGGTGCCGTTTATCGACGCTTTACATCGTTAATCGCCGTTTCAGGCCGTTTACGACGCCGTTTTATTGGACCTGGGTTAATGTCCATTTATCATTAGCTTCAACACGACGCATAAATAAATCTGGTATCTATAATGCTGGAAATATATCACATGCACGTTTTTCTTCAACACGTATATTTTTTCTTGCATTCAAAAATTGAAATATATCAACATGCCATGGTTCCAAATAAAGTGCATAAGCAACTATTATGAAAATAATTGAAGAAAAAAAAAGTAGAAGAATCTTAGAAAAAAATATGAAATTCAACTCATACCAGGTCGTCTATCACCTAAAATAAACAAGATTTTATTAAAACTGAACTCTTCTTTTTTTCTATATGTCTTTTACCTTGAATAACATATCGAGCTATATTATTAAATACACGCATCATTGGTAAAATACCAATGGAACGACCATGTGTCTAAAAATTACAAAAAAATTATTCTAAAAATATATTAATATTATAGTAAAGTCTTACTTCTTCAATGTATGATCCATTAGCTTGAATACAACTAATAGCAACTCCAATATCACTAGTATTTCGTGAAATAATTGTACATCGACGTAATGTTTCAGAAATAGCTTCAATACTATCATCACACATTGTTAATAAATAACATGATGCCATTTGTGCGTTTCTGGTACCTAAACATAAATAAAGAAAATAAAGAAAAAAAAGAATAAATTGATATACCAGCATTAAAAAGTGTTGGTATTGCATGTGTAAACCATTTTTCTGATAATAAATTATATGTTTCAATAGCATCATCAATATTTTCACCATGAATACCAACAGCTACCCGCATAAACATATGTTGTGGTCGTTCAACAATAACATTATTTATACGACGTAAATATGAACATTCGAGTGTCTAAAAATAATGAAAATAATAAATATTCATTTAAGTAACGAGCCAACTTATTCAAAGATTAGCTGGCGTTTCACTTCATATTATGGCTCTGAGTAGGTCTTTTTGAAATTAACATAAGCCTCAACAATTTCTGATTATCGTTTACTAGTGCAGACTTCTTAACGGTACGCGAACTTTTTTTTTATTGAGAACAAGCGTTTTAGAAAAACAAAAAGATTTTATCTAAAATCTTGTCTATAAGTATATTTAATAATCAAAGAATTCATCGATTCCTCAAAAATGATATCAAACATGACTTTTTTTCTTCTTTTAAGAACTTAGTTGTTTGCAGATTGTTTATATTAGCCATAGTCAGTTTTTCTTACTCTATCCGAAGCTATAGTCGAAATTCATGAAATACAAAAGAAACATTTCGGAATGGTCAAAAATTCGCGATTTTTACTTTTTTCTACTGATTCTGAGATCTGTGTTTTGCATTAGATAAAAATCCGAGGACAGGTTCAGAAAGAGCGTTCAAAACTGCTGTGAAGAATCGCTAGGAGTCCAATAATTATCAATACTGTAATCTCCGGTTAGAAATTTAAGGAATTACTTTGTCCCTGCTCATAAAAACACATGCGCAGTATTGAAAACTACCGAACTTCTGGCGGTTGTTCACATCATTTGTGATTACTTTTGAATGTCCTTTATCAATCTATTCTTAGGTTTTGCCTGATGCAAAACACAAATGTCAGAACCAGTGAGAATTGTGCGAAAAAAACTAAAGATTACGAAAGCTTTGTTTTTTTTCTTTCATGAATTTCGACTACATCTTTGGCCAGAGCCAGAGAAAGTGGTCATGGCTGATATAGATAATTCACAGAGAATTAAACTCTTACTAAGGAAAAAAAGATCATTTCTGATATCATGTTCTAGGGATCGGTATATCGCTATCTAAAAGTTTCAATGAAAATGAACATGTCTTTCTCGAGATACTCAATTTCCAAGAGATGTTAGTGAAATACGCTCTAACTCACCTCAAACCCCGTTTAGTTCGAAGATATTATCAATCGATACAACTTAAAATTTTTCATTCAAGAGACCCCACTCTGAGCCAATTTTTCGCGAGAAAAATGAATACCTCATAATAATAAACCACTCTTTGACTTGTTTTAGAGCTATCTATCGTGACATCACTTCGGGCATTGTTAGAGGTCGAACATATGAAAGGTCAAGAGTCACATATAATAATGAAACTTAGACGTCCAATATCAGATTTTTTCAAGCAAACTCTCTTTGTCTTTTTCGTATACTGTCGAACCTACACACCGTTATTTCAAAATATGATACTGGACATCTAAGTTTTACGATCAGATGCGATCCTTGACTCTTGACCTTTCACACGTTTGACTTCTAACAATGGCGAAAGTGACGATAAGGTAGATAGGCCCAAAGTAAATCAAGGAGTGGACCGGTAAAAATAGTATTCGATTCTTTTATCAAAGATTTTTTAAAGAAAATGGCTTAGAGTGGGACCTTCTGAATGACGATTTCTAAGCTCTATCGATTGACAGTATCTTCAAACTAAACAGGTATAGGAGTGAGTCATCTACCTGTATGCAAAATTTCAGATTTTAAATTTTTGTTTTCGAAAATGCCTTCTTCGTGCGAAAGAATTTAGTGCAACGTTCATACGCGTAAATTAATCTGACTTTTCTTTGTTTCACAAAGAATTACTCATGGTCATAATATGAATTCAAACGGCGTCTGACAATTTTATGTATTCCCTCGTTTGCTGTTTACTTTAAAGTCAAAATAATTGAAATCAATATCACGTTCATGTTTGACAGCTGCATTGAGTTTCTAGAAAACGAAATGCAATCAATAATAAATAGAAGATTTCTTTTTTTTCATACTTCTGCATTAGCCATAACAATATTGTATGTTTCTTCTGAAATAATTGGTGCATCTGTATTCAAATCAGGATTTTTATGATTATACAAATCAGTCATAACTTCTGCAAGAATAATTTTTATATAAAATTGAATTTATTCGAAAAATAAACAAATATCAAATACAAACCACTAAATAAAGCTTTTGTTTCTTTGTGTAAATTACTGACAGCAATACGTCCAGCTAATA
>CAJNOL010004665.1:0-14442 GCA_905250125.1 Rotaria sordida
TGGAAAAATGCCGGAAACAGTAACGCCGTCACACCAAGAGAAGAAGCATATATTCTTTGCTTATGCAGAAAAAGATGAATCTGATGTAAGAGTGGCTGAAAAACTGAAGAATCATTTCATTCAGCGACGATTGAGAGTTTACCATCCTAGAGAAAATGACAACATCAATACTAAAATTGCACATGGTATTGAAAATGCTGTTGTGGTTCTAGTTTTTCCATCTCCTTCATTACAAATGTCGAAAAGTGGAGCAAAACTATTGAATTACGCTGATCAAACTAAAACTCCGATTCTAAATATTAAGATTTGTGAGGGTTTTCAACCTAGTGGCTGGTTAGGTGCTATTTTAGCCCCCACAAAGAGTTGCTCAACTGATTTTAATGAAGTGCTGAAATCCTTCATTTCTATGGGGGTCAAAACTAATAATCTTGTTCTTGAAAGAGATGAAAAAAATGAATCACAACCAATAGAAAAGCATCTATTTTATGGCGGAAGTAGATCGGGAGATGTAATCGCTACTTATCATCAGTTTGATCAAGAGTTTCCGATGGAATTTGAGGTATTTAATGAATTGAATTGAAAGATATATTAATATCTAAGTTATATATTTCCATTAGTTTTTTGGTTTGGAACAAGGCAGAGTATTTGGTCAAGGAGATGATAAAGTTGGAGCTTTTACTCTTGCTGGTCAATACAAGCTTGAAGATGGCTATGGTGATATCAATATGCATAAGCAATATGTTGGAAAACATTCTGTTATATATCAAGGAAAAATTTCTTTCGAGGGAATGACATGTGTGATAGAAGGATACTGGGAAATAGGCAACATATATGACAGATTTTCCATCCATCTGACTCTTCCAGAGCCATATACAACAGAAATGGAAAAGATATCACCACCAAAAGCTTCACGAAGACAAGGAAGTAAAGTTATGATTTCCTATTGTCCATGTCAATATGATTTGGCTCAAAAGATAACTGAAGGATTGATTGCTAAAGGTATTCCAGCTGTTTGCCCACCATTACGAATGCATGAGATGATTAAAATAGCAGCTGAAGAAGCAAGAGTTGTTATACCATTAACGAGTGAAGCATATGAAGCATCTAATATTTCGAAGTATGTTCTTTCTTATGTGGATGAAGCTGGTATTCCTATAGTTCCCGTAAAGGCGCAAGATCGTTATTCTCAAAGTGGTTGGCTTGGTGTCATTTGCGCTGGTGCATTATGGACGAGGATAACGAATGCAAATGACATTGAGAAAAGACTTGATAATCTTATAGGACAATTGCATCCATATATCAGCGATACTTTAGATGACGAGCAACGTCTTGCTGCTATTGTTGATGGTACTCTTATTCAAGGTTATTATATGCAATGGGGAAAGAAGTTTGATATGAAGTTTGATATGTTTGCTATGACAAATGGATATATTGCTGGTCAAGGAGATGATGAAATCGGTGGCTTTGTGATCAATGGGAAATATACTTGTTTATCAGATAAAGAAGATTTTGAATTCCAGTTTAAAAAGCATTATATCGGACAACACGATGTTCAATACTCTGGAACTACAACTCATAATGAATCTCAATTCTTCTTTGATGGAAAATGGTATCTAAATCATTTATCTGACAACTTCCATTTAGAAGTTTCTCGTAATCAATCATCAGGACCTAAAGGTTTGCATATCATGTTAAGTTATCAATGGAATAATCAAGAGCTTGTTAAACGAGTAGCAGATATGCTCAAACAAAGGAATATTCCTATTTGGTTTGATATTGCTGGAGATATGAAAGGAAATATCAATTCTGCTATGGCTTATGGTGTTGAAGGTGCTGTGATGGTTATTAGTTTCGATACTCTTGCTTATAGCAAAAGCATTAATTGTCAAAAAGAACTTACATATGCTGTTCAATTAAAGAAGAATATTGTTCCTATTCTTCTTGAGAACGAGAACGGATTCCAAAATACATGGTTAGGGATGATAATAGCTTCCTTAAACGGAATTAATATGCAAGATGATAGTCAATTCAACTACGCTATTGATACTCTTGTACAACGGATTAGTACAGCTCTTGAAGAGAAAAAAGATGAAGAATCTCATCGATCTCAAGTCATTACAAGGTTTGAAGGTGGTGCTGTAACAGGAAAATATTATCAAAACAATCAAGCTTTTGATATGTTTTTTGATTTCTTTAGCTTAAGAGAAGGAAGAGTTTCAGGTCAAGGAAATGATAAAATCGGACCTTTCACAATGGCTGGAAATTATGATAATGAAGGAAAGGTTTCCTTCACAAAGCAATACGTTGGACGACATGCTGTTGAATACAATGGAAATATCTATTGCGATAACTTGGGAGAATTTAAGATGCAAGGAAATTGGAGTATTGGGAACCAAACAGATGAATTCTATCTGGAAAGCATCAATGCTTCCAAGTGTGATACACTGACTGAAAACATTTAATTATTCGTAACAACAAATAAGTCATTTTAACTCTTTGTCGTCTTTTCTTTTACTTGAATTCGGGTGTGGATGTGGGGTATGAATTTCGGTGTTGACATAAGTACCATACGTCATTCATCCACATCCATACTCACACACCCTAACCAACTTACTTGGTTACCAACTGACCTGGTAACCATCTGACTTAGTAACCAACTAACTTGCTAACCATCTCAGTTGGTATCCATTTGACTTAGCACCCATTTGAGAGCGTGGGAGTGTTGGAGTGTTGGAGTGAGGGTCGGGGTGGGGGTGTGGAGTTTGGGCATGGGTGTGGGTGTGGGTGTGGGTGAAATATAGAACTATGCTAACACCCGCACACAGACCCCACACCCACACCCCGTATCTCTTGAATAACTTCATAATAACAAAAGATAAAGAACATATATTTCAACAGTATCTGAAGTCGAGGTTGCTATATCTTATCATAAAGTCAAGAAAACACATTTCACACATTTTTATTCTCTTGCCTATACCATGAGTTTCGAAGATGATCTAAATCTAACTTAGGCTTATGACCATTCATTTTCAAAATTTGAGCGGATATAAAAATATGTTATTCTATCATGTTTAATAGTTACATACTCATGATAAAAATATTTCTACCATTTGCACTTTAAACTTATTCTCGTTTATATATTGAACAGACAAAATATATTTATTTGAGTTGATATGCATGGTTTTTTTATTTTCAAAATGCTATGGACAACTAGCTTACTTCATGCAAATCTTACTATCAAAAGTTTCTGACTGTAACTTAAAAACACGAGAGATATTCGAATCAGATTAAAGGTTCCATTGTCAAACTAACATATTTAAATCACGACATGCTTATAGCATACCTGAAGTAAGATATTCAAATTTTATGACATTTCCGTGTATGTTAGGTATTTGGCATTCCAAATACTCAAAAGATTTTATAAAACTATTTCTTATGATGATCGAGTAGCGTTAATCGAGTTGCTTAAAAAAAAAGTCATGTTTCAAATTCACTAAGAAAATTTTACGAAGCTCAGAAGTTTTCACGCTATTTTCTATTTTATTTCAAAATCACGGTATCTTCAACCTTTTTCGTGAAATTTTCTCAGTAAATTTGAGGTATGACCTTTTTTTATACAACTGGATGAGACATACACAATCATCATAAAAAATGATAATAAAACCATCGGAAATTTTGAATCATGGATACCTAACATACATAATATATACCTTCAAATTTGAACATCTTACTTCAGGCATGCCATAAGCATGTCGTGATTTAAATACGTTAGTTTGGCAATGGAACCTTTAATTTGATTCGAATATCTCCATTGTTTTTAAGTTACAGCAGGAAACTTTTCGTTGTAAGTTTTACATCAAGTAAGCTGGTTGTCTATAACATTTTCGAAAAATAAAAAAAAAACCATGCATGTCAAGCCAAATGAA
Source organism: Rotaria sordida (assembly GCA_905250125.1). Taxonomy (NCBI): domain Eukaryota; kingdom Metazoa; phylum Rotifera; class Eurotatoria; order Philodinida; family Philodinidae; genus Rotaria; species Rotaria sordida. The sequence continues at coordinate 3,927 of CAJNOL010004665.1, forward strand.
TATATTCTGTCTGTTGAATATATAAACGAGAATAAGTTTAAAGTCCAAATGGAAGGAATATTTTATCATGAGTATAATAAAAAAAAACTTGATCCAGATTTAGATCGAATCAAATGGTTTCAATTGATATAACTTCAGCTGTAAAAAATATTCTATAATGGTGTATAGTTATTGTAAATGTGATGCTTAACAATATAAGATTGATATTTGTTAATATAATTTTCTAAGAATTCTTTTTTCGATCAACTTCTTCGTATGAATTTTCTTCCAATTATCAATATTGAAAAAATACTTTATTACATCCAGTGACTTCGAAAAAAAGAAGAAAAAAGAACTGCCATTTAAATGATCGAATGGACTTTTTTTTACTTTTAAAATTCTTACCAATGAAAATGAACATTTTTATCGAAAAGGTTCTTTTCAGCCCGTCCCTTCCCTACCCTTGCTCAAAAAGATAAGAAACATTCAATAAATCGTTCATCCTCAGCCTAATACCAATACCAATTTATTTATTATCGCTGTCAATCGTTAAATAGTGTTTCGATTTCAACAGCTGCTCATGCTGACATTTACAGGCATCTAACGTTAAATAGACAGCACACAACTATTTAAATGGCTCAAAATTTTAAATAGTTATGGAATATTTAAATAGCTATGGAAGCAGTTAACCCTTTGAGTACCGGCGACGCGAATTCGCGTCCTGATAGTTTAGGGTCTGAATAACTTTAGAAAACATGATCATTTGATTATTTTATGATCTGAATTACATGAATATTTGCGTTTAGGATATTTGTACAGTTAAGACTATTTGTACCTAGTGATGAATATTGGCTGTTCCCTAATATTTCTATCAACCACTATGTGATTCAATGAATTAGAACATAAGTCATTAGACAACATTTCCCAAGAAAGAATAATCGTTCTCAACAGGATTTTTCATATTAACACAGTCATTCAAGAGTGTCATCTGTAGTAAAGGTTCTGATCAATTGATCACATTTGATAACATTTTCCTTCGCGCATTGAATCAATAGAGACTCAACTAAATCCAAGAAGAAAATGTTACGTTTGTGCCAACACTGTGAGAAGAGTCAGATCAAGAAGAGATACTTCGTATGAATGTATTGAATATGATGTAGGATTGTGTCTTATGGATTGTTTTAAAGACTATCACACTCTACAAACATTTTAATTCATATACTTTGTGATATTTTTTGCGAAATAAAGGTTAGTTTGAAATTATAAAAATTTTTATTATATAAAAATAATCCGGTACTCAAAGGGTTAAGAACCAAAAAGTGTTGAAATGGTATTGGAAAAGTGTTATGGTATTGTCAATCATAAACCAATATTTTGCTGCAGCAAAAAAACCGAATCTGAATAGTGTTACCCTATTTCTAAGCAACTTCTCAATTAATATTTATGTTCTAACCTTCTAAGCTTCTCAGCATCCACAAGTGCTCAGCATGTGCTGAGATGCCAGAGTGCTGTATGTCAGCACTTTCCCCCTTTACCGGAGGGTGAGGGTCGGTGTAATAAATAACTAGCATTATCTAGACTTCGACGCAGTTTATGAAATTGAATAGATGGTGGAAAATAACTTTCATATAAAAATGAACAGTATAGTTCAGATAAAAAAAGGGTTGACTTATAAAGAACACAAAAGAAAGTTCTAAACTTTTTTGACGCACTGTAGGTTCAACCAGCGAAACCAAAATCTATTGATTTTATACAAAAATTTGGTGCTCTATCTTTTGGACGTTTAATTAATTTTTCAAATACCGGTTCTCACTTTTTTATTTGACCACTACAACATCGGCGATAACATTTAGCGTGTGAAACTGTATGAGCCATTAAAGTTGTATCGAAAGTAAATAAAGTTAAATAAAAGTCATACAGCTCTATAAAAAATTGAATTCTCTGTACAATGGACGGTTTAAAAAATTTTGTTGAATTTCTTTTATATTAATAGAAAAAACACTTTTTCTTAAGATTTTGCCGACAGAATCTCACATTTTGCACTTGTTCTATAAATGTATTTAAAATGGAACATAAAAGCAAGTTAACACCTGACGCGGTAGTGACGACATGTCTAGGAAAAGAGTAAAAAAAAATTTCAAAATCAGTACACTGGAACTGAAGTTATTTAATAAATACAGAAAAAATGCAAATGACTCAGTTCGAGGGAGATGAATAATCATATGACAATACCACGTAGTTTATATTGGGTTTTGTTCTGTCTCTATCAGTCCAATTATATACAACTTCTTCACGTGTTTTATGCGATTTAGCCATTGTATTGCCTTGATATGGTACTCTCACTAATAAATTCCTTGTAAAACTGTCTTGCTTGCTTTGAACATAATAAGTTATACGCAATTTAGGCCAGTTCAACGCTTTGTCCCATTGAATAATAAAATCACATGTGAATTCTGAATTCATTATTCGAACTAATTCATACGGAGCTTCAGAAACACGTATAGCACTCTTGGGATATTTGGGATTAATATCAAATGAAACACTATCAATCACATTTTTCATTTTACATTTCACATATGCGGTGTATTCGTAGCGTTGACTGGATGATGATGTTAATTTACAAGAATTTCCAAATTGTATTATTATATGCTTTTCATTATCTGAAGAGAATGGTAAAGAATATAATGATAGCTGTGAGGAAGAAACATTAAGTTTTGTAGCACAACTAACAACAGGACATTCGTATGAATTAAGCTTTATTGTCTTACAACAGCATGAATAACACAATAAATGACGACAATCGGGTAATCGAAGTGATTTAGACATATCACTGCTACTAATGTGTTGGTTACATAAATCGCATTGTGTTTGGGCTAATTCTGTAGCTAGTCTTTGCGCTTTACTTTCGTCATCTTCGATCCTTTCAGGTTCAATTTTTTCAACGAACAAATCGTCATTTTGAACACTTTGGTTTTCATATGCTGATAAAATTGATTCTAATTCTTCCTTTGAATTTTTATAAAGCGGCTCACGATTATATGATGATAAATATGAGATTATACCGCCTGCTACAGATACACAAGCAGGAACAGAAGGAACAGAAATCTTCGAAGATGCTGTTAACTGTAAAGATGAAGCATTTGTTATATTATTGTTTGCGTCATACTCATCGAATAGTTGTAACAACTTTAAATGTGCATTATGTTCTAACCACTTTGGTTGTTTTGAACTTGCAAATTCATAATAATGATTATTTGGAATATACTTCCTAACTAATCTGCCAACGCTAACAGGATGGCCATCATCATCTGTATCATACATTAATAATGCAGGCTGTTTTATACACACAAAACGTTGAGGATCGTGTGAAACAGGATCTTGCACAGCTAAAAATGATGATATGGCGGGTTTTTCGACCAATGCATTGAATACAGCAGCTGCTCCTTGAGAAGAACCAATAAGGCAATATACTTTGTGTGTTGTTGGTGAAATACAATCAATTATTTCTTGAATAAAAGCGCCAGGATAAGAACGAATTGTTTGTTTATCACCATCTGAACGGCCATAACCTGGACAATCTATAGCTACAAAATAATAGGGAGATAGCGAGGACGACGATGACGTTGTTAATAATAGTCTTCTTACAAGATCATTCCAATACATTGAAGAATTTATAGGCCCAGAACCATGTATAAGTAATATACATTTCTGTTGTTCATCATACCTATGTCCTGCTAATCGAGCAAATATTTTCCCATAAGAAGGTGTATGAATATAAACTGTACGGCGATAAAAACATTGCACTGGATCATTATAATCACCGAACATTACGTCACTCGTATCTATATTTTTACAAAGTTTTTGTGCAGGGATTGAGGTACGTTGTACGCATTTAGCTATCTGAGAATATTTTAAAGTACTAAGAGTTTCAGAGAGATCGATATTTAGTGAACTAATATGAGAAATTAATATTGTGATGGACTGTGTTGTTGATAATGATGATTGAAGTAAACGAGTTAAGGTTGAATCCCTGTAAGGAATATAGGATGAAGATGCTGACAGTGCATCTAATACTCTTCTTAATTGAAATAATTCAGTATTAATATTAATTGCTTCACGAAATCTGTCACCTTCAGCTTTTGAACGTGAAGTATCTTCGCTACCGGCTAAATCAATCAAATTTAAACGACCTAAATAAGATGTATATTCTCTGGATAATGATGATATTGATCGTTCTCTTCTTTCTATCCATATAATTAGTAAAGCATGACTTCTTGATGATGATGAATTCATATATGTAAATGCAGTTGCACGTCTTTGATTACCTTGCATTAATATATTCTCTAATTCTAAACTATTATGTACAGGTATTTCTACTGCATCCGTAACATTTATATTACCCTGATTGTCTCCACGAATACTCAGAGAATGCAGCCTGTTGTTACTTTTATTATCATTCTTTCTTAGTAAATCATAAACACGACCATTATATACTTCTAAATAACTCACACGTACTTGATATTGTATAGATGGAGACGATGATGTGAGTTTATGTATAGCAGCAAACAAATATCTACTTGTTCTTGGTATGATCCCCATTAAATCAGCAGCTAGAGATAATTTACCATCAGGGCCCAACATAGTATATGTTTTACCACTATTTGTTTGACCATATGCAAATATAGTTGAATTATAACCATATAATGGTAAATGAAGAAGCGGAATAATCGATTCAAATATATCATATTGAGTTGATTGAGGTGGAAACACATTATCAAATGACAATGGAGGTGAATTAGGTAGGGTAAGAATTGCAGTATTGCTAGAGTATTTAAATGGAATTATTTCATATTGATCGTTTGAATTATTGGGTTTAATTCTAATGAAAACTTGAATTGGAGATAAATTATTTAGATCGATTGATGAAGTAGATGAGCATAATGCATTATATGCACTCATTGAATACTAATTGCGTAGATTTATCACTACTAAATCGTTGGATTAATGCGTGAGTTATATAGTAAGCTTTTTAGGAAATCACGACAACGCTGAAAGTATTAAGAGCCTTAGCCGAAACAAACTGGAGAATATTCACGATTTATAAAAATTTTCTACAATAGAAATAAAAACAAAACAGAAAACTTATCACAGAAGTTTATGTTAAAAACTTTTTCTCTGCATTTTTTTACTATAAGTGTTATGCGCAAAGAAAATGAAGTGAAATGATGATTTTATCAAAGACCATAGTAAAATCTTTTTCAATGATCAGATGGAATCAATATCAGAATATTTTCAAACTTTTGTATGATTTAAAACCCAAAAGACATCATTTTACGTTAAAATGTCAAATTACCGTCAGAAAAACTTATACTGCACAAGTTTTCCTTTGGAAAATAGTTTTTACAATTCTCTATCTATGCACCTCGGTCCATGATTCTTTGTCTTTTAAAAAAGATAGATGTCACAGCTTTCATTTGCATTTATATATTTGTCTACTTGTTACTTTGGGCATCACTGAAATCTAACCAATTTTGAACGTAATCGATCCAAGGATATTTGAGAGGGTCTACCCAATGGGAGATTTTTCGAAAAAAACACGGGATCTATGTAATTTCGTCTTCTGACTTTTATACTGACGGTAGCGATATGCAGATTGCGATTGTTTTGTATTCTGTAACTTACTCTACGTGAATATTAGCGTCCTTAACCTATGCTTTCCTATAAGGTTGACAACCTAAATCTATCCAACCCTACGAGTTTTCAATCTTAATCTAACCTAACCTAGAGACTCAGCATCCTTATCCCAACCTAACCTAAATTTTCTGAACTTACAACCTATCCTAACCTAATATCAAGTTCCCGCTTTCGACTTTTATACAAACTCATCTGTGAGTTAGCTGACATAAAATTGTAGATTGTAAAAGGTTCTTGAAGAACTAGTCTCTAGAAATCTCCTACAAACCTCTACGAAAATTGTTTCAAAAGTTTAACATAGTATCTCCCATTAGTCAAAAATCTACATGTATAGTTCAATTAATCAAGTGGCCTAACTTTGCGTTTTGAGATTTCAATTTCGTCCAAAAGTCGACGACCTGGTCGATGGGTTACAAAAAAATGAATTTTTCTGTTTTCAACCTAAAAACTTCAAAATACACATTTTCTGGCATAGTTTTTTACGCTGATACTGATCGTGACCTTATTTCTAGGGTTTGACCAAATTTTGATGAAGAAAAGTATAAAAAACTAAAACTTTCAGTTCTAGTCCATCGCATTGTTTTGACATTTTCGAACGTTCATGAAACTTTTTGCTTAGACTTTTGGTCTCGGTCTTGTAGAGAATTAAAAATTTACTACAGAATAAGTTATGTCTTTTTCATTTCTCGAACATTCTTGACCTCGGAAAAGGCCAAAAACGTGAAAAAACGCTATTTTTTAATAAAAATTCCCAAGAATTTTTTTACGTTGAAAATTTATAAAAATCTGATGTTTCAATGCAGTTTTATACAACCTAAAAAAACGAATGAGTCAGTCATCCTAGTTGACCATATGACTATTCTCTCACTCGCTTTTTGAAAGCTTTTTCTTGAGAAAAACATATTATCTGACTATTAATTTCAAACAAAAACAAAAAAGCACATCTTTTCTGCCTCTTGATAACAACGTTCTGGATATAACCTTTTAACTTTGTCCACCCCACCCTTCAAACATGGTACCCTTAAGCTAACCTGCACATTTTTAACTAACGGTGACTTTTCACTCTCGGATTTTAACCGCGTTTTACAGAATGCGTTCGTACGCGTTTGCTGCACAAACACAACCAAATATATCTCTGAAAAAAAAATTTCTTCGTACGTGATGCAAATATTTAAGAAATTGTCAAAAACTGCTACCAAAATCGTAAAGGTTTTTCTAAAATAATTTTTTGTTATTCAGGATCAGATTTTAGACCTTGAGCCTCATCGTTCTTCCAAAAAGGGTTGTTCCAGTCCAGCACAATCTTAAAAATCCAGAAAACCAAGCAGAAAAAAAGAAAAGTTCAAAAAACAGAATATTACGTAAGAAACAAACAATCTTGCCATTTGGAACATCGCCCTTGATGCGTGAAAAATCAAGCTACCTGCAAACTGATTAAATAAAGGAATTCGCAATGCGAAAAAAAAATGATATGAAAACAGGGAATTTTCCCAATAGTCGTCTCCGACGGCGGCTTTTTCTTTTTGCAGATTTCTAATCATATGATAGTTTTCTCCACTGTATTCGAAGGAGAGATGTAAGTTTAGTTTCTACTTCAAAAAAGTGTAATATCTGTCCAGAAAACTTGTATATTCAGAAAAATGCACAAAAAAACGGAACACAAACCGGAAAGTCATCTGTTAAAATGATAAAATAAAAAAGTGAAAAGTTGTCGACGAATGGTGATTAATATATTTTATACTTTTGTGATGAATTTTTTATTATTCACAACATGACACATTTTGTTTTGTTTTTCTGTAACATAGTAACTACCTCTTCCACTAAAGTGTTGTATATGGCTTCGATGAATCACAATGAGCTGTGTCGTGTTGAATTTTAATGTACCGTTTACGAGATGTCGCTGAATCATCTATACATCGCTGAATCACACAAATTCAGTGTTTCTCTCTGCTCTCTGTAATGGATTGCAAGTAAAAGCATGCTCAGTTTTGCATAGAGACGTTGATACATTGAAGAATACGTGCAAAATTTTAGAAAAATGATTGATAGTTTATAAAAGAATGCTTCCAAAAAAGTCAAATACAGTGGCCGTTGGAAACCATCCGTTGTCAGTTGAATTGTTTTTTGTAATTTTTTAAAGAATATTCAGCATATAAACGGCTTGTGCACGCGTAACGGTGTTAGATTTTTGACACAGTTTTTGACAATTTTCTCTGTAACTAAAAACGATAGAAACTCCGTCCAAACGCCATTCGATTCAGCTCACAATGCTCTCTCTACGATAACAATATAAAAAAATTTGAACAAGATTTGCACATTTGGCAGCTAAAAAGAGGTTGCGTGACGGCTTTAGTAAAAGGCTCTTTTTCTGAAAAGTGCTAACTAATTTTCAATTTCTTGCGAAGTATTAAGAATAAACAGGATCTTCCAAGAGGCAAATTTATAGAGCTTTCGCTGGACTAAAATATGGTAAAAAAGAACTTCTCCTAAACCCTTTCCTCTAAGAGAAAAAGCAGATATAGTCGGGTGACTGCGTTATATCTTTCGTGGCGGCGTTACGCAACGTTTTTGTCAGACATTTTTGAGGTACTTAGAGTGATCCACAAACTCTCGTTTTTTATTGGCATGGTACACTATAGCGTTTCGAATCTGAATCCAAAATGCCAAGTCTCTGCCCCTTTTAGAAACCTTAAAAACTATACAACAAGTTGAAAAACTGTGAAGCTATGTACAGATTGTACAGTACGTCTATACTCAAAATAAAATTCGCCATTCTGTAGAGAGTTAAATTCTTTACAAAACCATATATTTAGAATTTCAATTTCGAAAAACTTTCTAGCAGACAAAAATTCAACATCATTTTTTTGCAGTCTTCAAAAATCGGGTTTTAATTAGAAGTTGTCCGTAGAGAACTTCAACTGTTGTACCTCTTCGTAGATTATGTTGGTTAGAATCAAGAAATTCACGAACTAACATACTTGCATCATTAGTTGCTTTCAAATGAAGAATCCACCTAGTCTCTTTCGGATCACAGTTCATCGAAACAATCTTGAAAGTAACACCTAAATCGAATAGAACTTCTTCTTCTTCTGGAAATAAAGACCACGATGAAATATCAGCCATGATAATCGTTGGATCAACATATATTTCAAATATAACTTGTATTTTACTAACATTCAACTCTGAAAAGTATGTACCAGCAAATATTTCAGCGATTTTTCGATTTTTTGAACAGGACAAAAAGCCATGCACGATAATGAGAGTACCCATATTTGCTCGCCATCTTTGAATATCGGTATATGTTGTCGAAAATCCTCGATAAACAATAATTGACCCGGTTCGGTTCTTTGTCGAGTGAAGTAAGAGAATCTGTTTGCTCAAATTGCCAATAAACAATCGATAGTTGAACATCTCAAGTGAATCTTCTGTACGTAAAGCACGATTAATATGATGGTAAACTGGAAAATCAGCTCTTGAATACCAAGTTATTGTGTCAGTTGGATGATAATCCCGTTCGAATCGATCAATATGTTCAAAATGATTTTGATTACCGAAGCAACGAAGACGAAATTGTTTGAAAAAATCACGCTGCGACGATAAACTTTCGTCAAGATTAATGGTGAACTCTTTAAAAAGCTGAAACCACATAAAGTGAACTTTTCCTTCGTCATTTTCAGTTTCATTGATAATACGAATGTATTTTTGATCGGGTTCATGAAAATTCCAGGACAAATTTAAACGACGTTCATGTAACAAAATAAACTGTTCGAGCTTATTTCGAAGTACATTCAGTCGAGTAAATTTACCCAATATTTTATAATATTTGCTTATCTCAATACCATTGAATGCGTCCATTTTCCTTGAGTAGAGAAATACAACAAAAACACAAGCATTACTGTGGATTTGTATAAGAAAATTCAAGGAACACGATCTTCGAATAATTAAAACAAAACGCTTCTCATTTGTTGATGTTGTCAGGTGTCTTTGAAGAAACGTCTGAAGAGATTTTTCACTCCGAAAAAATTGTGTCGTCTTTGAATGGATCTGGCATATTGTTCACCAGGGAAAATGTTGTTTCCGCTTATCGAGCCACAAGATATGTCGTCCTACGTTTAGATCGAATCCTTTACACATTTTTTTGTGTAATCTAATTAAAAAAAAATAATAAATCAGGTTTTTAGTAATTGACAAGCATATATATATATACACCAGGAAACAAATAGCTGTAGTCGGCATTTTGAGTATATCGCCACTATAAAAACATACTTTTACAAGAATAATACCGTATTTTGAAAGTCCGCGAAATTTTCCATCACCCTGTATATTTATGTTTTAGTTTGCACTTATGCACTAGAAAATAAACTCACTCCAATGAAGATACCTTCATCACTAGATTTCCACAGACTTGATTTTGCCACTGTCATTAAAATAAGTTTTTAAATTTCACATCACTAAAGAATTACTTTTTAACCCTTTACAGCCGGATGTATCCATTTGGATACATGAAACCAATGTTTTACGAAGAAGTAACCTGTAGTGATGATATGAAATGTTTTGACGATTTGATAAATAAGTTAACACATTTCAACACACATTCACGTGTTTAGAAGAAGGAAATAACACTCACTAAGAAAATGGCCGGCTCTATCCAAAATGCTCCAAAATAGCGTCCGTATAGAAATAATCCTTTTCTCGTGTCTCTAAATAATCAAACTTCGAAGCAAGCAGTTGTTAGGTTTTCCTTCATAGACCTACTGTCTATTGGATCACTAAGACGGATTATTTAAAAAATCCGAATAATAAAAAATGGGAATGTATCCATTTGGATACATCCGACCACTAA
>CAJNOL010004666.1:0-14440 GCA_905250125.1 Rotaria sordida
TATAGTGATGAAGATTACTCCCTAAATACTTCTGAAATGAACTTATACCTCAGGATATTATTATAAAACCATTTGATTAACATCTCAGATCTTTCTACACAACAACTATCCTACAATGATTATCTTTACTTGTACTCTGATTTAACTTACGTTGATGAAATGATAAAAATATTATTACTTCAGCTTTTTTTTGTTACTTAGCGTTCTATGATAGACAAGCATGCGATAAGAAACAAAAAAAACTGGCATTCATGCTTCTACACATGTTTATAACGCATTGCATACTTGGAAGAAAAAGAAAACTTTCTCTTCTTCCAAGGTAAAAAAAGAATTACGCATTTGCGGGGTGTGGGTGTGATTATGTATATAGTATTAATATACTAAGCAAAAGCTAGCAAGATGCGTTTCGATGGGGTATCAGTGTGCGTGTTGGTCTCCTTTTAACCCACACTCACACCCACCCATCTCACCGACCTTACGTTCTATGCGGTTCTTCAAAACTCCTGTTAAACTATGATCATCCTTTGGCCTACCTTAAAATATTTGGTTTTTATCTTTGTACTTCACTGACAATCACATATTCGAATTTTACTCGATTAAATGTGCTATTCATGGCTCAAACATGCCAGATTCAATCTTTTCTGAATAGTCATGGTGTTTTTCACATCATTTACTCAGCGTTTGTCTGAATGAATGGAAGGAAAATAGTGTAGTCGAAAAATACGTGTCATCAGCCAATGTTCACTGACGATAAATATGACTGCACTGTGAATATCCGATATGTCATAAGAAATGAGGATTCGATAAAGGCTAGAAATCTTTCCATGGAAAAATTCTCAATCTATTTCTACTAAAGAATTTCACTATGGACTGTTCGAATAGTGTTTAGTAGAATGATCAATTATTAAATGTGAACATTGATGATGGAAATCGAATCCATTCTTTATTTTTCTTCGAATAACGTTTTCTCAGGGTCTCTGGCAAGTCTCAATCAATTCAATATAATTTCATGTTTGGTGTGGCGAGAAAGAATAAAATACTCCTTAATATTCCCAAGTCTAATCGAAGAATTTGACTACAGTAAATATATATATATATGTATCTTCACGGAAAAAACCTAGACGAAAAGATAAAGTGAAGTAGGCTAGATAAGGACACGTAATTGAACATATTTATGTTATCGGAAGACTAGTTTCTTGCGCTGTTTCTATTGGTATGATATATAAAGCGATGTGTTCAGCAACGCAATTCTGCAAGGTGATACTGACTATTTCTCATCGAAACAATATCGAACGGATTAGGAATGAGATTATTAAAGAACTCTACAACGCGCCTTTGTGGTCAATCCAATGAATTTTGAAGTGATCCATCCTATTTAAGAACAATGTTCGGATAAATTTCATTTGAAAAAAATCTAACTACTCACTCGTGTAAAATATCGAAGAACAACTAAAAGCTTACTTCACTGTTTCACATGATTTGAAATACGTAAATAACATATTGTCGACACTAGATCACTCAATTTCTGTTTGCGATATATCATAATACGATTACTTTTCAGATATTCGGCAAAATTAAAATCTTTTTCTTCGTAACTGAATTATTTTTTAAAACTAAACTTCTCAGCAGTATTTACTTCTGAAATATTTCACAAAGATCCATTATAGACAGAAAATGACTCTATTTGTTTTTTTTTCACTATCAAAAACTTAGCGATGTATGGCATTGATAAACTTTTTCCCTCGACTGAAGGGAGGATCATATGAAAAAAACTAAAATGCGTTTGTGGGTTTGTGCCAGGGTCAAAGGTCAAAAAAACATAAGATCACAAAATCGGACTTTCACCGTGAGAAATCACCCAATCCGAGGTATTCGGACTCGCTCTTTCGACCAATCACATTCTTTAGAGCTAAAAAACCGGCCAATCAGGAACTTTTGACCTCGGGCTTTCGACCAATCAGATTCCTCCAAGCTAAAAAACCGGCCAATTAGGAGTTTTCAGCATTGGGCATTCAGCCAATAGGATTTTTTCATCTTGAAGTTCCAGCCAATTAGGGGTTTTTCCGTATTGGGCATTCAGCCAATCAGTTTTTTTCATATTGAAATACCAGCCAATCAGAGGTTTTCAATATTGGGCTTTCGACCAATCAGATTTTTTCATATTGAAATTCCATCCAATCAGGGGTTTTCGGTATTGGGCATTCAGCCAATAGGATTTTTTCATATTGTAATTCGAGCCAATCAGTGGTTTTAACTTGAAGGAGCCAATGTAAGACGGTATTTGTAAATGAGGTCACAGCTTTAACGGTACATGGAGAATAACGAACTATTGTTTTAATGTATTCAAATAGTGGAGCGATTAGCCATGAGTGGTGCTCCGTAGGAGCGCAGATGAACGACTAATCGCTGATATTCCAAGCGCATTCCTCATACGCTCCGGAAAAGATCTATATGAAAGCTAGGTCCATTAAGAATACTGTACTAAGATTCGCTTCATTAGGAATTCTAATAAAACTGTGACTTTTCAGCTAGATAATTAGGTTGAAGAAATAAGGAATAGTTCATAACAAAGTGTCGATTCCGAACTGCCCATCGAGAATTTTCATGTTGTAAATCTAACTATTTTTCGAAGTAGGAGCAGCCTGGAATTTGGCAGAGTGTAAATCAAAGAGGATGATCTTATGGGAGAGTAGGATTACACGTGGCAGCGGCTAGCCGCGAGTGGCGCCCCGAAAAGGCGTCAACGAGCGACTAGCCGCTGCACTGAAAAATTCCCTGAAAGAAAGTTTCAGGCTGTTGGGATTCATCGGATAAATGTCAACAGTGCAGATCTGATGGATTTCAATAGGGGCTAGCAGTGGTAAAGAACTGAGAAATAATTTAAATAAAGTGTGAGAATGGCTTTTCTGCACGTGTACAATATTTGAATAGTACATTTCACGGAAAACATCACTCAAAGAACTTATATTCGCTGTATCGAAAGTAGCTATGAATGAAATAAGAGGAAGTTTTTCTGTTGGTATGTGTTCTTCTTTGTGTTCATTCACGTGCGGGAATATATACGGGTATATTCAAATCATCTGTCGAGTTCAGCGGCTACCTCGAGTAGGAGCTTCTTTCAAGTATGATATTTGGATTACAGATCAGGTCTTATATAATTTATTTTAAACTAGAAGTTCAATTGAACTTGTATTTTTCTAGCGGTGCTCTAGCAAACAACATTGTCGGCCGATGTGCTAGTAAGCATATGGATTTTTAGTAGAATTTTCAAGGAGTATGACACGTTTTCACAATGGTGCCATGAATGCGTTTTGCTTCGTGATCCCTCAAAAAATTGAATATAATCTCTCCTTTCGGGAGCTTGCGAATACGGCCGCCGTAGTGTAGTTCATCTAGATTCATGTTGAATATCAATATGTGGGTATCAATTTTATTAGATAAATTTATGACAAAAATGATCACACGGACCTGCATATCATTGTACACAACGAGATTGACGCTAATTTCAATGTCCACGCACCTATCCATCATTTTGAAACGTTGGATACCAGCTTTGTTGAAGAACGTAAAGCAGTATATATATAACGCCAAAAGAGCCGAATATTCAGTCGAGGGCCAAGCGAGTCACACGGACGAGCGTTACTTCTTGCTAAGTCGGGACGATTTCGAGGAAGTGCTTTTTCATCATTTGAAAGTGCTATTGGGTACTCATGCACGTCAAAATATACCATGCCGATGTTGCTATAAGAGCGTACCAAATTCAGATGATTCAAAGGAAATGATCGTTGTTGAATTTCAAGTGCTTCTCAGTAATCATCCATCTTGAAATATGTATTACCGATGCTGTTATAGGTAACAGTCAAATTCGGATAATTTGGAGGAAGTACTTGTTGTCGAACTTCAAGTACTTTTTCATAATACAAAGGTGTTTTTGAATACTCGTTCATATCGTTATACACCACACCGATGTTGTTATAGGAATGAAGGATGTTTTGTATCGTTCGTGCGTTCATACACCTGCTCGCACCTCCATCTTTGGTTAAATCAGATGCTCGCTTCATTTCTTCTGCACAAGCGAAATTGTTAACTGTCGATGATTTCGTTTCATCCATTAGTTATTGTGTGAATTTTTGTTGCATTGAATTAACTGTATAAATGCCGGTAAGAGAATGATCAATTACCTTATTATATAAAGCATCCGCTTTCTTGCTATTTTTATTTTTGTTTTCTTCGTGTAGACACATCGCCCTTTTCTTTACTGTTGAATATGTTGTTACGAAAAAAATAAGAAAAAAGAAATCAACACGTATATTTCTTATTGATGAACAAGAAATGCAAAAGACTTATTCATTTTTTTTAAAAGACAGAGAGTGTTGATAGATTCTCTCCTCTATTGTTGAGAAGTCTATGGGCTTTTTAATTTTAAACTGAAATTCGAAGAAACTCAGGCTTCTTTTCCGAAAGACCGAGAGGCTCAGGAGAGTAGAAAAAAGAAATGCACTGTTCAGAACATATTATGCAAGAAAGCGTCTTACATCTATATAAATGAATTAACAGATAACGCTTAATCAGTATAGAACAGCCATCATTATTCAATACTGTTTTCCCACGCTCTCAACCTTTACCGTTATTCCATATCCACATGTTCATCTTCGCGCCATACGGTCACTCCATATTCTCAGCCTGAACCTCGAGGACTTGAGAATCTTCTTCGGAGGGTGAGAGCTTGTGAACCTAGTGAAATCACCAAGATTTAAATTTCCCAAAGACCCACTCTTCTCACAAAATCTCCAAGTACTCGAATCTCCATCGTCTTAGGACAGTCCCTTCATTTCTAAATTCTCTGATTCTAGGTTGAGACTGGTGACTTTTCGTTTTAAATTTAGATTGAAATCAAATAGGCTATTGTATTATCTTGAAATACATTATTGTTGTTGACAAATCGAAAGTTAAAATTATTTTATACTGATAAATGCATTATGAGTCATACAAGTCGACAGCATAGCGCTGTTCGACAATAACAGTCATGTTTTGTCCTTCTTGGCTTTACTGATAAATGAAGATATTTAAATGATTTTAAAAAAAGACCTTTATGGTTGTCTTGTATCTAAACTAGCAAGAACCCGTGCATACTGCATGGTCGTTTTTTATCCAAGAAACCAAGTTATTTCTGAAGATGAAGAAATCACCAGAGATGTAACTGAAACGTTCATCTCCCTCCTGTCCTGATAGTATACTTGCATAGTATTGGTTTTATTTTGAAACAACACATTTACAAAATTTCTTTACAAACAATATTTTTGGTTTTATTTCTTTCATTGCTTTTTTCTTCTTTGATGAGTTGTACCTTGATAGACGTTAGAGAGCGAACGCCTGACAAAGCAACATATAGTTGTCTATGACTGGAAGTTGGTTGCGGTAGAAGTAGTCCCAATCGATCAAATATCTGCCCTTGTGATTTGTTGATTGTCATAGTAAATGAGAAGGTGGGTGTGGGTGTGGGTATCTTTTTTTAGAACATGTGCACCCACACCCACATCCACACTCACCCACATCCATATCGACACTCACCCACATCCATATCCACACTCACCCACATCCATATCCACATTCACCCACATCCATATCCACACTCACCCACATCCACATCCACACTCACCCGCACCCACGCCCACGCACACCCACACCCTAGGGCTGGTTCAACCAGGATCATGGTATTGAGCATTATAGTATTGCTTGTGAAATGCTAACATTTTGTTGATACTGTGCAACGATAGCAAAAAATAAAGTAAAGTAGTGTTATAGTGCATACTTTTTCTGCCTTCGATTCACGCTATTTGGCGTTCTTCAAGCTGTTTGAACGGTAAGTAATAGAACAAGCAAAACGACGATGATATTTTTATGCGTAAAAAACCATGTATCTCATTAAAATATCTTATTTAATGATAGAAGCAAAATGAGAATAATATTTTCATGAGGGAAAAAAATCAGGTATCTAATTAAAATATCTTAATTAATGATAGAACAAGCAAAATGACGATGATATTTTTATGAGGAAAAAATCAGGTATCTCATCAATATATCATCATAAATGATCGAACAAGCAAAAGGACGATAGTGCTTGTATGAAATAAGCAAGGTATCTCAAGCATATTTGATGATTAGTTATTTCACGGACACGGATGAAGGCACACAAGTCAAACTTATATTAGTGATATATACAGAAGTAACGTCTTGTTTTCATCTCTAGTATAGAACAACGTCGATATATTAGTGTTATTCTGGTCATCAGCACACAAGACTTCGTATAATACAGAGAGCCAACGTATGTGTTTTGAAATTGCATTTTCTTCAGACAGCGTTTGTTATCATCATTATTCAGTGAATTTTTCTATTCTTAAATAGTACCACAAAGCTTATATTAATTTTTTTCGTATCATAGTAATTATTTTCCTGCCGGCAAAAATATTCCGAAATTCTGTATGAAATGAATAGTAAATATTAACTACAGTAAAGTCATGCTTGTCACAAAACGTCTGTAGCAGGAGTTGTTAATCAGCTTTGTGAGGTCCTATGTAGAAAAAAAGACCGTTCAACATTCTGTTCTTTTACCATTCGAAGAAGTTTGACCTCGCTGAAGATTCCATATGATATTGTACAGATAAAAAGTGCTTCAAGAAATTTTCGTAAACGGATTTCTCTTCAACTGAATTTTGGCGAAGAATTGGCTCAGAATATTACCGTCACAGCGAATAGTTCTATTCAGATAATAGCTATTTTTATGATATCAACATAATTCGAGTCAGTAAGTTTTGGAAAAATCATATTTCTCCGAAAATGACTTTTCGGCTAGGATTATCCCGATAATTCTCAAGTGAGAACGACGAAGTAGAATAATGAGCTCATTTGGTGCTTGTATTATCCAATGTCCCATGATGAAGACAAAAATCATAAAAGATTCTTCAGTACTAGATAATGGGCGTACAGTTCTGAAAAAGGGTGATTTCGTTGAAATACCTCTAGCTCTAAAACTTTGATGTGTACTTTTCGGTCACAGTACACGATCATAACTGTAAAATAGTTCGTTTTTCCTGTAGTTCCATAGCGCACTCATAGTACTAAAAAAGCTGTTAGCCCAATCCCTTGCGGGATTAAAACTGAAACACGATGGGCCTATTATTACAAATTAAATGGGCAACGTTTTCTTCCGTTTCTTTACGATAGATTTCTAGCAGACCATTTATTTGATGCCTTAAATCTACAATTTCTCTGTTACGGTATGTGATAGTCTTTAGAGTTTTCGGTCACGTTCTGTGATGCTTTCTGGAGTTCCTCTGTAACGGTCTGTGATGGTCTTTGGGGATTCTCTGTCATGGACTGTGAAGATCTTTGGGTGTTCTCTGTCACGGGCTCTGATGGTCTCTGGAGGTTCTCGGTAACAGTCTATGATAGTCTTTGGAAGTTCTCTGTCACAGTCTGTGATGGTCTGTGGAGGTTCTCGGTCACAGTCTGTGATGGTCTTTGGGAGTTCTCTGTCACGGTCTGTGATGGTCTCTGGAGGTTCTCTGTCGGGGCATGTGATGGGCTTCGAGGTTCTCTGTCACGGTCTGTTATGGGTATGAATTTTCTCTGTCACAGCTGTAGGGAGCGGGAGAATAGGTCCAAAATTTCTACCCTATGAACTTCAAAACTCCTTTCAGATCGTGTTTCACAAAATAATGATGCCTTAGCATAAATGATTCCCTAGCCTTTTGCTTGATATCTCTTTGGGTTTTTATGGTGTCAAACCCTAGCAACCAATTAAATGAACGCTTTCGTTGAGCCTTGACAGCTGTACTCTGTGAGTGTACCTTAGAACTTTTTCATTGAAAACCTATAGTGTTAAATAAATGTGAGCTTTCACGAGTTTTCGAAAGTATCTGTTTTTCACCTTATTTTTCCAGACACTTGAAAAATACAGGCAGCTTGTCGTAGAATTTTTACTTGGAGCAAGTTATTGGTTTGTATTTATGCCAATAAACGATATTATACAAGACTAGACGCATTCTGAAACGGTGCTACTTCGAATAGTTTAAGTGTTAATAGTAAGGAAAAGCATGCAGGATAATGGCTAGTTTTTCTGAAAAATAAAGTTTCTAGGTAGAAATTTTTACACGCTGCTTTAGTATCAGCCAAAAATATGAGTTAATATCAATGAAAACAGATCGAAAGTGATCGCTGATAGACTTTTGCAGTACTACTATGATGAATTTTTCCTTTTATATCTGCGTTGACCACTCTCTAAAAAAAAAGAAGTTTTACAGAACGGTACCCGACCGCAGATCCTTTTTGAAGTTCTGCAGATTGAACAGAACCCAAAAAAAGGTTCTGCACAAGATACAGAACCCTGAAAAAAGATCTGCGATCGGGTACCGTTCTGTAAAACTCCTTTTTTTTAGAGAGCATTGCTGTAGCACTTAGTAGAGAATTCAGTGCTGAAAGTTTTTGGAGAAAATCCGTTTCGACACAATAAAAACTAACAGAGATATGTGTAGGCATCATGTATGAGGCATAACGGATTCCAGCATAAGGAAATATATAAATGGACAGAGTGAAGAACAAGAGGTCCTGCTTGAAACTCGAACTGCACATGTCCTGTGATCCGAGCAGACGTCCTAAGCTAATTAGACTAGAAGGGACATTTTAGTCTACGTTTAGCATCAGAGTGTACCGTCGTTGATGCCAACAATATGGAGGAAGTAACGATGACTGATTTATCCTGACTCACCTATTAATTTGAGAATATATGGAAAAAAAACAAACAGGCCAAGGAATCTTCAGAGCGAGTATTATCATTAAACTAGTTTAACCTCTAGGATTGTCTTAGGTATTGTTTGGCCATAAAGAGGAGTTTCAAGCACTCACGAGGGAAGTACCCGAAGTGTCCCCTCGACTTCGAGCTCATATTTTGCCCACAAGTAGACTTCAATGTCAATAGCCAAAGCCTAAAAAAATTCGCGCCCATGGACTGTTGAAGTCGACTTACGACCAATTCACTGGATTTTCAATTTCAGGCAAGACATTCATGGAAAAACCAAAAGATGGTATTTTGACCTGAAATTTTGCCCACGAAGAGATCTCATGATTATCAGAATCTCCTCAAAGTTTCAGTCAAAGCGGATACTTTATCCTTGAGATAGTGGATGGTTAAAAAAATGATAATATACCGCAGAAAAGTCAGAAAATATTATTGTAAATCCTGTAATTATTTTGAGTTAGGGAAACACTAATGAGTTTGGTTGTGAATACAAGAGAATGAACCAATGTGGAAGTAGAGTTGAGCATGGGTGCGGCTGGTCGTTCGTTGGCGCCCCTCCAGGGCGCCTCTCACGACTAGCCGCTCATTTGCGAGGTCAATTGCAGTTATGGTTGAGAATAGATCGGTATGAAACCTAACATATGTTTTGGGACCACTTCATCAAGATTCTGTTAACGAAGAATTCCAGTCTAACGCAGTTTTTATAGTAAGTTCGAGAAAAAAAACAAAAGTATTAAGTATAGTTCACAACAAAATCTGCTCTTATCGGAAATTTCTGTCGAGATTTCTTCCAGTTTTTGTAAGACAAATATACCTATTGTCGGATGCTTCGCCTCTCCATCATTACGATGAATACAATCCATACGTTCAATTTTCTATGATTTTTCCTATTAGAAAGGAAACGGTAGAAACCTCTACATTCCGACTTTAGTTCATCTCACGCTTTTCTTCGAAAATGCATCTGAGCTGTATAAAGAGGTTTTCGAATGAGAAGTTGCACTTAAGCATGGAAGCGGCTAGCCGTCAATGGTGCTTCAGAGGAGCTTTGACGAACGACTAATCGATGATTCTAAAATTTCATTAACGATATTTTTAGTGAAAGCTCGTAAGAAGCCTACCGCACTTTTCGAGAGAATTCTGGTAAGATTCTGTTAATGAAAAATTCTCATATAACGTCTATTTCCCAGAATAGTCATGGAATTACAACTATGCGCAGTGATTTACAACAAATTCTCTTTTGTTGGAAATATTCATAGAATACAATTCTATGGTAAATTGAAGACGATTTTGGAAGAAGTCAAAAGTGTAACCATTCAATAGTAAATGAAAGAGTATTATCAATAGGGAAATTACACTTAAGTAAGGCATCGGCTAGCCGTGAGTGGTGCCCCGTAGTGGCGCCGACGAACGACTAACCGCTGATTGAAAAGCTTCAAGGAAAGTACATTTCCGGCAGATCCAAAATCCGTAGAGCAGTTACCAACCAATCGAGTTTAATCGGTTGAAATAGTGTACTCAATCAGCAAAAAATGAAAGGCAATTTTCTTTCAAATTAATTGTACGAAAGAATTTTTCTCGACATGTACAACATTCTTAATGTACGTTCGACGAAAAACGTTGTTCAACGAATTTTTCATTGTAATAGCATCCGTGTAGGAAAAAGCAGATGTCTTGTGGCTGAATCTCAAAAGATAATAATTGCGAAAATTGGATTGTGGATAACTGGTATGCAGAAGTAACATGGTTTTTCGTTATGCTTATTGTAAGAAGGAACATTAGACAACAAATAAAAAGGTTAACGTTTCTTCTGATTTCCCTGTGCTAGAACATAAATATTGGACCTCTTGAAATACACCAGAAAACGTTTAGTTTTAGGATGTTGTATGATCCTCTCTACTTTTTTATTCTCTGTGGGTCTAAAATCCACCACAACCATTCATTATCAGATCTAAATCTGAATCATGTAAAAGTTTTATTCTAAACGCGCGCTGGAAAGTATTACACTCTATGAAGTTAGGTGATACGCATAGGACTTAATTCTATAGGCTCAATCTGTGTCATTGGGCGAACAAAGCATATTGGAAGTCATATTTAGCTCAATCTACGAAAACGATTGACACTCTAAAATTATTGAAGGTGTTTGAATTCTAATGAGGAATAATCTAAGCGCTAATACGTTCTAATTTATTTCGTTTCTATCTTTCACTTGTGAAGAAGAACCGATCTCTAGACGTTGTGGATTACTCAATCGTATATGTGTTTGTCAAGGATAATCAGAATAAATATAATGAATTCAGTCGAGGATCAAGTGAGTCGTACCGACGAACGTTACTTGTGAGTACTGGCTTGCCTTGAGATGTGATTCATCTCTCTGCTAAATTCATCCTTTTGAACAGAACGCCATATAGGTCCTCGATAACGAGAGATAATTCTTGTATTCTTTTTACATTTCTTAACTCACTAAAACGAATGACTTTCGATGTCTAAATGCATTTATTATTTGTCTGATTAGTGTGTTAAATACGTTCAAATATCTACATTTGTCTAATATGTTTGCTGAATTCAATAAAAAAACGTCAATACAGAAAAAACCATTTACATTCGGTTATCGCTTCTATTCGTCAATGAAACGAAATGTCATACATTTTTCTCTTCTCCTTTTATCTTCGATACATGACAGCAGCGTTGAGGGGGTTTATCTTGCTGTGTGGGTTGATTCATAGCATATGAGTATTGCATAACTAAGTAGATAACAGAGAAAAAAAAAGTTTATTTTTACGTTGATAAGAGAGGAATCTAAAGTCATTTTTTATTTTGATTGCGAAATTATTTTTTTGTCTATAAAAAGTTGTGTAATGTTTGTGTGTTCTATATTCGCAGTTTCTGTATTGAGTTCTCATTTATTACAACTAAGCACGTCGGATGGGTTTTCCAACAACAATAAAAAGAGATCCTGTCAACAAAGTGATTGGTGATTCTAGTTTAGAAGACGAATTTGACCAGAATCCCACTGATATCGATGAACAATCGCGAATTCGTATTCACTTGAAATATGTCGAAAATTTCATTCGTGATCAATCATCATTATCATTGATGAAATGTAATGCATTAGATCATCTCAATGAGTATTGGAAGAAGGGTCAATTTCCAACACATAATCGTTATCAACAAGAAGAAGAACAACAACAGCAACGTTTACCACGCTTTATTGATCACAATGGTGTGGATTGTGCTGTTGGTTATATGATATTGAAATCACCTGGCTTCGAACATTTACCAAATCAAATCAACACAAACTATGAATATTCCTTCATTGATGAAATTGGTAACAGTAATAATAGTGATTTGATGAAATGGATGAATATGTATGAATTCAATCTGAACGAATTAGCGATGATTCAACCAACTTATGAACACATGCGTGGATCACAAATGATAGTGGAAGAAGTACTAGAGCCGCAGCCACAGCCACCTACGCCTACAACCTCGGAAATGCCTAAGACTTCTGAAACTCCTCCAAAAGTTCCTGCAAAGTCTCGTGTGCGTGCTTTCTTCCACCGTTTGTTTGATTATTTTCGTAAATAAGATTCTTTAATCTTAAAATAATAATATTCCTATGTGAGACACTAGACTATTTCGTAAGTTCATAACGTTAAGATCATTTACTTCACAAAAGAAGCGACAATAAAAAGTACATTTATAATTGTTGTGCACACAGAAAACAAGGTGAGGGTGAATTCAGCATACCATGATCCAGATTTCCTTCTGCTAAGATTGTGTAGTACGTGTCAATTGGAAGCGGATTAAAATGTAGTGATGTTTTGAATATGTAGTTTTCTGAAATGTTAAGTGATCTCATAAAGGATGAACAAAGTTTGGCCGAGGAAAGAATTTCGATTCGCTTTATACTTATTGAATACAGCTTGTCGGATAAGAATCTTGAAAATAATAGATCTATGTTATCAAAACAATGGAAAATCACTTTTTCAAACTTCTGTTCTTCATGATCGTTTCTCTCTCAACAACAACGCACGTCTGGTCCATTATCAAACAGAAAAATCATGAGATCATATATAAACGGTTATCGGTCCATGTGGTCACAAAGATAAATTGGTGTGTCCGAAAATTGAAATGATCATGTTAAAATATGTTTGGTTATTCACATCTGGTTTTTTTTCTGTATACGTAAAGTAATTTTGCATATCCTTTGTCTCACCATGTGGAGATGATCAATGTCAGATTCAACGCGAACATGCCCGCGTAGAAATAAGAGAAAAAGAAGAAGAAAAAGTGTACGTTTTGAATTTGTCTCTGCACTTCGAACGGACAACGACGCTTTTCTTTTCTTCAATCTTACGACTCGTTATTATCACTTTTTTCTTACAACAGTCGAAGGCTTCGCGATTTCCTTAAAAAACAGACATCGTACCATTTCCCATGGGAACTTGTTCCCTCACTCAATTTTTTTAGATCCTTCTCAGATGTCCTCCTTTCTTTCTGCTACTCTCAAGGGGTTAATAGTCGTTATCATCAGGTTCTATCGCAGCACCGATTTACGCAGCTGTTGGTCTTTGCCATCCATTATCATGAAGGTCATGATAAGATGCATCGAACACATCCTATATTTTAGCTTTATATTTATCGAACCAAATTCCATGTTTTCTTTTATCAGAACATAATGCATAAATTGAGACGGTATTCAGTGATTGATAATAACAATCAATGTTTAATCAACTTGTTAGCGTCAGTGATGGATCACACTAACGCTAAACGATGATTAAGATGCGCCTTCTAGTCTAATTGGCTTAGGACGACTGCCCGGATAGCAGAAGGTATGGGTTCGATTCCCATGAAGGTCATCTTTTTCATCGTTCTGTCACATAACATCAGTGACACTGCTTGTCTCTTTCGTTCTATACATATGAAGCTTACACAACGGACCAACGATTCCATCAGAGTGTTAAATAAAACTATTCCCCACTGTATTATTCTTGAAAGAAAGATTGTTCACTGAACCCCGATGATCACATTGTTGAGATTATTTCATTAAGTCGAGGAAAATTTCTAAAACATCAAATAATCGAGTATTAATAATGAAATACGACTCTAAAAAAAATCTTTCGACAATTAGTGAAAATAATTCCGAACTAATCAAGTAGAGAAGAGTCGATCAAACTGCGAATGTTGAGTAATGAAGACGTAGCGTTTCGCTCTCGAATGGCGTTTTATATCCGTCTTCATAATCTCAGGATATGTGTATTATCTTGAGCTACACTACATCCAGATTTTCAAAATTTCATGTTTTGCGTGAAGACTCAAGGTTTCCAAAATCTGGATACAGTGATTTTAGATACCTTTGGAACTGAAAACAAACATTACTATCAAACTCAGCGTTGTGAACTACCCGATTCTTGACTGTTGCAAAATGATCCAAGGCCAATACGCCGAATTCGGAATCTCTGGAAAATCAATATAACTTTTGCACAGATCGAAAGTGAATAAATTTAGTCACATCACAGAGAAAAATCTAATGGAAACTTGCTGAATGCAAAAGTCCGACTTAAGTCCGGGTTTTTTTCGGAAACCTTAATGCAGATTGCTAGCTTTTGTTGTTCCGAAGATATTTTTAAAAACTAGGGTGGG
>CAJNOL010004667.1:0-14436 GCA_905250125.1 Rotaria sordida
ATAATCAGAATATGATCGAGCACGAAGACGAAATTTAATTGAAATCAAGATTAAACCATTACCTATAAATAGAAATTTAAAAAAAAATGAATTACATTTTTTTGTATTCGATCATGGTAGCTTTCGAACTAGATTCATGATAAAAAAAAATATTTAAGAACAAACCTAATATAGTAAATATTGTAATTAGACTACATATAATAAGTATACTAATAGTTCTAAAAGACCATGTCAATTTATCAAGGGATGTATTTCCAGTCGTAGTCGAACTTATGTTAATGGTAATCATTCATAAATTTATAATAATATATTTGATAATGTATTTTTGTTAATTTATCATCATAATTTTATATAAATCTTCATCTTTCATAGAGACTGTCATAATTATGATAGGAAGATGTTGAATGTTTGTTATAATATATACTGTTTAACTACCAACTAGGGTAATCGTAAGAATGATTACAATAAGGGACGGATGTTGACTATTAATCTATCTAAAAAGAGAAATTTATCTTGTGAACGTAACTTCAAAGATACTAATTCGTTAATGCAAATGACATACTCAAGTGGAAGAAAAGTCAGATGAAAAACAAAAGGTTAGTGAATAGAAACCAAAGAAAAAAGAATACAATGAGGAGATTACACATTAATACATATTAAGGCTGAGCTGTTTCTCATAGATTTTTTTTTTCTTCCTTGGTATTTTTAAAAATTTTTCTACCCACTATTTTGAGGAAAAATAACGCGACGAAGAACACTGGAAAATGTATCGATTATAATTAGTAACTTCAATAATTGAAATTTCAAATATAATATAACGGACTACTAGTTTTATATTCCATAGGAAAAAGAAAGGAAATGAAGCTGGAAAATGTAGTAATATAAAACTCAATTCTTTCTAAAGATATTATCAAAGTCTACTCACTAATAAAATAATATCTTGTCTGTTTTTCTTTCAGGCTAGCTCGAATACATCTCAGACAATATTCATCTATTGATATTAAATAGACAGCTACCTTTTCTATCAAGTACGAGCAAAGAGTTAAAATTGATCATGTTTTTCTTTATTTTTGACATCATCGCTTCTTAATATTTATCACTATCATATTAAAAATCTACCTGTCATAGATTATTAGTGAACAGAATGGATTTTTTAACGAAAAGAAAAAAATAAAATCATTTAGCTTTTTATTTTTATCGTCTATCAGAATGAGACATCCAATTAATAATACATGTATGTAATCTATGTGTTACCCTTAATATCAACTTTCGAATGTCAATAGAATAATTGTTCTTCTTCAATTTATTTTCGCAATCAGATAAGTATTTTCAATGTGACTTATTGACAATCGATCTATGTTTGCTGCTATTTTATCTCTGCTATAAATCAGTTATAGTAAATTTAGTCAGTATAAGCACAATTCAATCAACAGTAATTTTCTACTTTTCGAAGGAAATGTGATAGAATAAGTAAATCAACATTGTTTTTATAAAAGAAAAATAAATTTGTCAATAGTCTAGTACGAAAGGTAAATTGTAAGTAATTCAAGCTCTTAAAAGCATCTAGAAAATCCAAATAGTAAAAAGATAGTCAAGAGTAATAATGGATGCACAATAAGATTCATCAATTAAGCAGTGGTAGTATTTGATGAATATGAACAATGAAGCAGTATGAATTTTTTGAGTACGTAATGATTAAAACAAGAATAAAAAAAAAAAGAATTGAAGAAAGCTAATTGCTTATGCTTGTCTGAAAGCAGAATCGGAAGTGCTGTTGATTGTAAAAAAATGATAATACAAAATCTGCATTAACGATTTCATTGAGTCATTATGTTATTACGTATTTCGAAAAAAATGACAAAAACATAGACAGATGAGTTTAACTGAATAATAATTAGTATAAAAATGATTATGGTTATTATTTTAAAATAAAAAAAGACAGAATAAGATATTCTTTTCACCAGCACATACCTGTGATACTCTTCTTTATTCAAGTATTCTATTTTGTTAAATAGAATATGCAATAAATCATTATCATTACTTTTTTTTTATCATTATTACATGTAATTTATCTTTTTTTTATCAACAGAATATATTGCTGAATTAATGAATTGAAGAGTGTTGGATAAATCGAACTAATTTTTTTAAGGACAAATGTCTTTAATCATCTGTATGTATGTGAAGGGTGGATGTTTGTGTACTTTTATGGTTTGCTAGCAAATAATGATGATTGGAAAAAATGAGAAAATATGACTAAGAGAAAAAATGATGTATCAAGAGCGATTGACGTCAATGCTTATTCTATTATCTGAATCGATTGCTACTTGACCATCTTTATTTCACATCGTTTCATTTATTTCTTCTATGTTTTAGACAATGCTAAGAGAAAAGGCAAGGTTGTCGGTGATCAAGTCGATTATTTATGATCCATTATCATGCTAATGTGATCTAATGAATGACAAAATGTGATATAGCTTTTCGAGAATGTAGTAAACATCGAAAAAAAAACATTATATTGTCACAATCACAAAAGTACATTTTTAAATATATACCAATAATAAAATACATTATGCTTACCGCATGATTATTAATTAAGATAGAAAAAGCTGCAAACACAACATCGATCTATCTACTTATGCGATTAAAATAAACAATTAGACATGTATTTCTATCCTATATTTAATTGTATGAAACGTGACTTTATGCATAGAATCACATATTTGTGTCTAGGGACCTTGAATCTCATTATGATGATACTTGTCTTTACAAGAATGTTCTATCAATTAAAAATTCTCTAAAATATCAGTTCATATTGAACTCATATAGTTCAAAAAAACATTTTCGATATTTATAATTTTTCATTTGACATTTAATTAACAAATATAATCAAAAGGATATATTATATTTAAGCATAAGATCTATGTGATTGGTTTGTTTTCATACAAGTCATCTAACAATGAAGCATATTTTAAATATCTGCATGTTAATTTTCATTGAAATTACTCACCATAAAAAATAATTACTATCGTCATGTATTATTACACATGAGTTTCTCTCCTTAATCCTATAGAAAAGATTCAAATTCTGTTATCAATAAACACGCTTCACGTAGAAATAATTATATTCTTATTTGAACATTGTATATTTTATATGCTTGACAGTATGTATCATAAACGTGACTTTTTTTAAAACGAATTTCAAAAATGCTATCTAAATGAAGAAATTCTTTAAAATTTATTTAGAATTGATTTGTTCAAGAGATAAAACAAGAAATAAAAACAAGACAAACGACAATTAATATTTTTTTTTAATATTAATCATTCAAAAGAGGTTTTTGTTGAATGTCAATTTGAAAATAATACCGAAAATGAATTGTTTCATTAATTAATTCAATTAGCAAAGAGATTTCTTTTGGGATCTATGCTTGACGATGAAATACATTACATATGATCAAATGAGTGAAAACAAAAATTTAAAATAAATAAAAAATACATCTTTCTATTTTCCATATATTTTCATCGATGGATAATATCAAATATGCATGTATTTGTCTGATTGATTCTGACCTGTTACAATTTATTTATGATGTATTTATTCAAGAATTTATCAGATGAAAATCAAAAGATGTTTTTTTTTCAATAATTCATTAAATTCTTTTTAATCATACTTGTGATTATGTTTGAATAACTTATTGACCCGTTTCATGACTATTATTCCAAAAATTTAATTCATCATCTCAATAGTCATCACCAATTGTTAGTATTTCAGATTCTTGCCATGAATACCACCTATATCATTGAATAGAATCAGTATATATACGAAAAACATATGAAAATTTACTTGAACAGTTGCGTCATATTACGTGAAATAGCATAATGGTTTTTTGTATGAGAGAGTGTAGATGTGGGTGAAGATGAAGGAAAGACTATACTTGCATCCACACGTCACACCCTTATCATCTATTCAGTAAAAACTTGAATCTAAATTAATTTTATACATATTATGCTCAGTCAAATATAAGAAGAAAATAAGTAAATGAAAAGAAAAAATAAAAAACCCATCGAGCTTTATTTGATCAAAAAATTAAAAAAGTTAAGACAAAACTGAATGAATAAAATAGATATAACAATTCATTTCAATTAAAGACCAATTTATAGCAGCACAAGCTCAAAAATTCAAATGGAGTACAAAATGTGTATCCAAGGGGTGCAAAATGAGATACATCGAGCAGTCCTAGTCGTCTTCCAAACTTGAAAATTTTTCACTTGTTTCCAGCAGAGTTTCAGTGTTATTTTGTTTCTTTTGCTCATCTGTTTTCCAAAACATTCTCAACGTTAGTCCTCTAAAATTCGGTCAACTTTATCAAAAGAACTTTCAATCAATCATCTAATTTATTTATTTCCTTCCTCCAATCTTGATGACCTCAGAAAATCTCTGAATTCTAATAATAACTCGACAAAGGAAACAATTATTTATATCTCAGATATAGCAGAAAAAAAGATATTTTTTTACCTTATGAATTTATTGTCTATTCACCTCATAAACAATCAAAAATAGTGTAACAAAAGATTGACAAATTTAGTAAATGGCGTTGTTTTTTATTATCAAAAACAGATTTAGAACTAGTTGTACAGAATTATATCAAATAAACTCTTCGAAATTGAATAAAACTGAGAGTCTTTTTAAATGATGTTTGTTTTATTGATTTTATAACAATCTGTAAAATAACTACATGAGTGAAAATGTGTTAATGTCTATCTTCGATTGTTAAATACGATAAGTTTTGATTAAATATTTACACTGATGAAAAGCAAACGATATTATTTCTCGTGAAAAAAAGAAGAGAGTAAAAAAAACAAACATACTGTATATGTGCATTTATATACTATAAAGAAAAAAACGAAAATTCGTTGAGAGACTCATTCATTAAAAAAACAATTAAAAAGATATTGAAAAATTCGAATCATTTCAAACACTAATATAGATGATCATTTATTTGAATTGTTTCAAAATATTCATATCCTTCAATTGTACGTTAATATGAATGTAATGCCATTGGCAAATATCCTTCATTCTATTATAATCGTTTGTTTAATTCATCAAATTATTCATCATCAGTTATAAGTTAATGTTCTTTGAAGGAAACTATATTTCCCACATATCCATATACAGCATCGAATAACGTTTTGAAGTGTTCTTTTCCATGTAGAATCAGACGAAAAATAAAGTCTTTTCATGTCGTAGAATTTTCTATAGAAATCTTTTGAAATGAAAAATAAAACGAGCAGTATAATGCTGTTTTCAGAAATAGTGTTTAACAAGGTATAATCACATTCATCGTTTATTTTATGTATCAAAGAAAAAAATAAAATAAACAAGAAATGCAATGAAAGAACAGAAGCCAAAGAAATTGATAACAAATAAAAAAATTTCTTTCGAATAGAAAGAAGAAAACACAGAGAAAGTCTAGCAAATAGGATTTATGGAAGGCGGTCCAAGTTTGAAGCATTGACGAACACGTTTGTAGGTCTCTACTCGAGTCACTTGATTATTGTAACCTGGTCCATTGTTACACTCGAGTGCACCGTTAATGATGCGTGTTGTAGCAGCAAAATCACCTCTTTGAGCTGGTGCAGCTATACTATTTGCATTGTAGAACCAGAGAGCCGTGCTTACTACTATCTTAGGATCATTTTTCACCTTGTCTGGATCTGTGAGAAGATCAACACTATGACTTACCCGCATTGTAATAGTTACATGGCCATGAGAGCTGGAACCAACCTCGACCATAGTATAATTTTCCGGGTGCAGCTGAGATGCTGCACCAAGAGTCGCTGTATTGCGAACCACAGCTTAGTATTTGAGAGAAAAGTGAAATTTTCCAGTTTCAACTAGTTCAATATTCAAAGATAATCGATTTTCACTCTTTTGAATAAATGGAATTCAACATATTCTATGTATTTTTTCGAGAAAATAGTTTTGAATTTGTATGCTCTGATAAAAATTGACTGAATAGATGCGAATGTCAACTTTATCGATTACAAGTAGAAATGTTGAAATTTAACAAAAATAACTGATTTCATTCCATTTCACTTCTTCATTTTCTGTAATACAAATAACTTTCAGTGAATCATTGTTCCTATTAACAGAGAAACTAGTCTCGTGATGTATGCTCTCAGAAATCACATTGTTCGACATTCAAAAGCATTCCCATCATACAGCACGCTTTCGATGTCTTTGCACATTGAATGGTTTAGCAAAACATGCCTGGAGCGCAATATTCTCGCATTGTCTTGAGCCCATCTATCTCATGAAATACATGTGCAAGAAAGACACCAGCTTCATCTTTGTTTACTGGCTTCCAGCCTGCTGCCATTAGTCCATTAAATCGGTTAGCACGTAATGTAAAATCGATCGTGTTGAATATACAGGCAAATGTACTGCTTTCAATAACACCAACAGAACCACCTCCACCAGTTCCCGTGCATGGACCCGCTTGACAACCATCACCACAATAAGCTGATCCTGTTCCACAGTATCCTCATTTCGACAAACATTGTCTTGAATCAGCACAGCTGGCGCGAGCAATCCTTCGAAGAATCAAGTTTTTCAGCTGAAATTCTTTATCGGAATTGTACCCTTGAACATTCAGAAATATATTAACAAAAACGAGAGAATAGACCAATATCGAGCAAAACATTTAGATCTGCTCTTGTGAAGATATCTTCTTTATTATCTAAAACGGCAAAAGGAAAATGAAGATGACTATTCTAATAACTAGATAGAGAGAGATTACATAGGTAATGGATCAGTAAGAATTATTCGCCTAATATAAGATTGAATATATATTAGTAAATGAAAATATGAATAAGAGAAAAAGTCAACTCAGACATGACTAATACTATGCATTCTTTTTTTTACATCAACGAAATCGAAAACTAGAAGTGAAGAGAAAGAGGAAGAGAGCACTAGTTTTTATACTGCTATTTGTCGTTATCATTATCGATGAGTAAATATTGAAATGAGATTCCTCTCATATGAAAATTACAAGTCATATAAATAGATGCATTGATTAATAAAAATAAATGAGCCTCGCTTGGTCATGAGTAAAATAGGTTTTCTCCCATTGCCCAAACAATTTTCACTTATATGTCATTATCGTCATGGGATATATCATATATGAAAATAAATCACTGATAAACGACGCATCACTCTTACCTTACTATGTTTGCTGCATTTAGCTCGATTTCATTCGATTGTATTTGTGCGGTACGATCAAAGTCCATGTGTTTAAGATTCATCACAGTCGACGAATACCGAGAATTGAATTAAGCTGTCTGTGATTTCAAGTCAGTTTACTTGATTCTAACTGATACTATGATCGATCTTTGCAGAATATCGCTCTCATAATTTGTTCATTTATTAAGAATTTTATGCTCACAGAAATTTTCTCTTGACTTCAGAAAATTCTCCATATTATTTTCGACAGTATTCTTTTAAAAAGTTTCTATCGAAGCTTTGAATCAAACTTTTCTGATAGAAAATTCTGCATCTGAGGTAGTCTAATATCCTATATATAAACGACAATAAAATAAAAAGAATCATTTTTCGTCTAATAAGACATGTAACAACACGCTTGAATGTGTTACTGGAATACAATTAATCACTTATCTTATAACTAATACATCTAACTGCTTTTTAAATAGACCGATTTTCAACATTTTAATTATTTGGCAGAATAGAAGTGTAGCATCATTTGCATTACACTTTAAGATCACCTCTATTTGAACTTATTGAACATTACACCTTTGATTTTCTGAAATTGTATATTTCTGTTATACGTTGGCTAAGACTAGAGGAAGAGAACATATAATTTAGAAGGAATTCCTTCTGACGATAGACTAAAGAAGTTCAGGAATTTGTTGCGGCATCATGTGTTTCAAGTATTTACGAGAAAAATACGGATTCTACTTCGTAAGCCATAAAGAACAAATAACAGTTCTCGAGCATTTGTACTTTGAACGACGTTAAGATTTTATCATCATCTCTAAAGTCTGTTCTACTTTTTTTGAAAACTACTTGATTATATTGACCATAAACTAATCTATTGTTTTTCTCTAGGAGATAGAAGAAGAAAAAGGTTTATCTATAAACAGTTAGACACATGATTATTAATATCACTTTCATCAAATATATTTTCTAATATGAATTTGAACTCTCAAATTCAGTTTATTTTAATACATTTACAACTACTAGAAGATGTACTTGAACATGAATAAAGATGGGGACGGATAGGACAAAATAAAGTTTAATATATTCAGAATAGAAGCTGTTTCCGGATGCTTCCAAGATCGAATGTCTGGCATTGAGAATTCAATTGACCATGTTTGAAATATGAAAGATTGATGAACATGAACAGCAGTCAAACAAAATACTTGAACTAGAAGAAGATCTGAATTTATTCAAAGAAGAAATACATTTTCGAATGTATCTATAGTAAGTAGCTAGTTTTTTGAGACATATTAGAATGTATTAAGCTAAACTTTCTAATGTTGTTGAATGTGTTTTCTAGATCTCATAAAGAAATTTACATCAAAATACGTTTCTTCTTATATAAATGTATATGGCAGAACTTTTTTATTCATTATTCGAATAAAAGATGATAGAACGACTATTATTCATCACTAGAAAAGATTAAATTAAAGTTCACATTGAATTTCAAATTGAGTAAAGACTGTGTTTGTCTAGTTATCAGTTGTGATACTACCTCGGTTGAAATCTCAGTCAAGACTTTTTTTTTTTCTTTATATTTCATTCTTTTCGAGTGATAAATAACAGCTATTCTATCATCTTCTATTCGAACATTTGCGTAATCTACATTGATTCTTAAATTGGAACAATCAAAATGCATATTTAAAATAAAATCAAATTATGACACAAAAAATATTTTAATTTTTTTTTAGTTTTTTTTACACATCTAAGCAATTTTTAAATTTTAAGTTCGCAGGGTTTGCTAGGAAATGAACAGCATATTTTGTGTTTTCTTCTACTTTTTACTACTTCGATATACTTTTATCATGTTAACATTCAACAGTACAAAGTCCTTGTCCTTGAAGAAGTGCGTAGTAACGTCTTGAATTTTAAACAATGCGTAGCAACAACTACGCACACAAAAATATGATGAATTGTAATAAAATATGCTATACATCCTTGACTTCAGTATTGATCTTCAAGAACTCATTAGTATTTTCATTCTAACTAGAAAAAATCGTATCGGTGACAATTTACATATATGTTGATATATATTTAATAGTTATCAATAATGAAAGAAAAGACATATTTTCGTGTGATGTTATACGATAAACTTATGATATTCATAACTTATACTTATAACGGAACATACAGGTGCACGTTTTTCTATCGCTATCTAGCAAATCTTATCGTTCGTCAATATAATATAGAAAGATTTAATTTTATTTTGAAATATAACTATATAACTGTTTAGTTAAATCATTTGACATGATAGTTGAAATACGTTTGTGAAATAAAGTTTGAGTAGGGGTTTCCAAAGATTTTAAGCTAAAAAATTGAAACAATTTGTAAGGCGTGCATTTTAACGCACATCTATAATGATAATTGACTTTTATCAAAACATACTTGGCGAAATGATGTTTATTCTATTATCTCGCCTATGCTCTAAAGACACCTGATTGTTCCCTATTTATTATCAAGAAACGATATAGATATTGAAACATTTTCCTTGCATTGCATTCTTTTTCTATTCATTATTGGTCAGTCTAAACCAGTTGGCTGCGAAATTTAGTATGAGAAAAATGAGTTACTAAGAAATTTCATAATTCTCTGAATTAGTAATGACGATATATTCTAAAGACTTGATTAGACATGATGGATGCAGAAGACGTTTTAGACTAGTCAAGTTACTCGTCTTCGACCAGTTTTTATTTGGTCTAGCAAATGAATGAACGTCTTTCTGCTATTTGGGCTATTTACACTAACATTAATCTATTTGTAAGTCATGATCCAGCGGCAGAAAAACCATCATATGTTGAATACTGTAGGGGGTCAGATTGTCAAATCCACCTTTTGTCTTCTTTTTCTGTTCTGTGGGCTGGTTTTGACGAGATTGATAAAAAAACGAACTATACATGATGGAATCCAAGAATTTTGTTAAGATAACTAGTCTTGACTTCTATGGAACATGTTTCTGATTGGACCTAAAGGGTATTGTGAACATTTCAGGATAATCATGTTGCTCGTTTATGTTTTTTTTTGCTTAATTGAGATAATAACTGTCTTTCTCGAAATTCAATAGTCAAGAATCTATATTGAATTCTTTGTTCATAAAAATACCTTTTAACATCAGTTTCTAATGTTGACATAAAAGAAATTATTGTTTCATATATTAGAATTTGATCGAGTGCAAATGAATGCTTCGCTTAGTTAATTAGAAAATTATCAGTGCATGCTAAATGTTTTTAATAGAAATAAAAATAAAAATTTATTTTTATATATAAGAAAATTATTTCGAAGTTTTGGGTCTAATTGATAACGAAGTCTACTTAGGTTTGATTTTGTTTAAAAGATATATAAATATATTTTTAATAAAATAAGAAAATAAAATATAATGATTGTTTTCTGATGAAAAGAGTTCCATTCCTATTGAATAATAAACTTACGTAGGACATTCAAAAGGCTGCCAGACTGTCTA
Source organism: Rotaria sordida (assembly GCA_905250125.1). NCBI lineage: Eukaryota > Metazoa > Rotifera > Eurotatoria > Philodinida > Philodinidae > Rotaria > Rotaria sordida. Next base: position 10,730 of record CAJNOL010004667.1, read on the forward strand.
TATTTAAAAACAACAAAAAGTGCTGCTATACTTAGACTGTTGTCTATGTATTATTCGTAGAAATCCTCTATCTATAAACATTGTGAACTTTGATCACGAAAACATTTATTAATAAAGTTTCTTGCTTTTGAAGGTCAATCTCCATCCAGTATTTATGAATATATAGTGGCAGTGAACGGTGATCATGTTTCATCACGCAGTACGGCTTTTGAATGGGCTTGTAGTTTTAAAGAAGGATAATTAAACATAGATAATAATCCTAGATGTGAACGATCAGTTATTGCAACTGATAATAAAAATATTAAAGCTATTGAAAGTCTAATCATCGAAGACCATCGAATCATAATTCAGCAAATAGCGAATGCTAAGTATTTCAACTAACACAATGCATGACATTTTACATAATCAGTTATATATGACTTAAGTATTTTCTAGATGATTGAAGAAGACGACTCTTCTTTTTCGAAATATAAATGGCAATGAATCTACGATTCATTACTAGGAATGTGAATCAAAACAATCACCAAAACAGTGGAAATAAGTTGATTAACTATCAACAATAAAACTTGACTAACAAAGTTTTATATGCATTTTTTCTGAAATCATAAAGAAATTATTCTTAAAGAGTCTGCTCTGGTGGATGTGACAATAATGAAAGCATTTTATGCAAATATTTTGGTAAATAAACTTTATCTACACATTAGAAAACAACGGCGAGATTTAATTTCAGTTGGTGTCATTTTTCAACATAATAATACTCCATCACATACATCACATCTTGTTTCTTTTACTATTCACGTTTTAAAATACAAATTATTTCGTCATCCGCCTTATTTGTCAGATCTGACTCTCGCTGATTATTAATTGTAACGCGTTCTTTGATGTTTTTGTATAAAATCAGTCCGGAAACTTTGGGGAACGTCCTACATATGAATCAAGCATAATATTCATAAAACAAAAAGATCTAATGAAGTTTTTTAGTTGATACAAAATTATTCATTTTTTTTATATATTCAGGATAATCTATATAGATACAAATCACGTAACTTGTTCGACAGTTTTACTGTCTTTATTTTTATTTTATTTATTTTTATTTCTTAATATATACAATAAGCTCTCTATTTCTGAGCAGTACGAAATGACCATTGATAGCGTAAACGTTGTTGTGATTGCAATCGAACATGACAACATAATGTTTCAGTAATAGCTTGACGAAAATTACGTGAACTATATACATATAAAAATGGATTTAATAATGAATTAACATAGCCAAACCAAAATATAATACATTCAAGACCACTTGGAAATTTATTTGGATAAATTATTGATGTTGGATAAGATATTGTAAAGGGAAGCCAACAAATAAGAAAAACAGCAAGTAAAATACCTATACAAAAAAAAAATAATATTTTCTGATTTAATTATTCTAGACTATAAAATACTGTATTAAATATAGACATATTAAAGACTCTCTTATATATATGATCATAATATGAAGTTTAGTCCCAAGAGAAATTCCAAACATTTTTTTTTTTTATTTCTTTTATTATCATAATTAAATCAAAATTATGAAATAGTGCAATCGATAAAAGTCAATAATCAGATGCATATATAATGAAAACAATAAAAAGAATGAAAAGGAGCAAAAAAAGGATTAAACTCTTATGAAATTATATCAATCTTCTCATATTCTTCCTTCAAGCGTCTCTTTTTTTTTCACGTCACTCGATTTTGATTTTCTATAATTAAATTAAAAATTTTATATATTGTTTTGTTTTATTCATACCGAGCATTCGACTTGCTTTTTGATTTCGTCGTAAACATGCCGTATGTCTTTCGTGCATAAATTGTGCTATAGCCCGTTGACTATAACGACTTGAATTCCGCGGGTTTGATAAATATAATTGTTGAGTACGAGGATTTAAACGACGATGTTCTTCATCAATTGTATTATCAAATGATGAATCATGTCTTGATCCATCTGCTGCTATAAAACTATCATTACCATGACATTCAATAGATGATGGTGAATATGATTGACTACGTTCTGTTGGTAAAGAACGTGGATGTGAATTTTCATATTGATGATCATTAATAATATTTCGATGTTGATTTTCAACAATTGCTTTTGCTATTATTGTTTGTGTAGGAACTGAATGTTGATAATAACAACATGATTCATAACGAGTAGCTGGTAATGATAATCTGTGAGTGTTCATATATGCTTGAACTAATGGTTGTTCTTCTTCTTGATTAATAATTAAATCATTTTTTAATCTTTTATCTTCAATAATATCGTTGAAATAACGTTTTTGTCCTTTCAATGTTGCTGTTGTTGTTGATGATGATGATGACGATGTTTTTGCTAGTATTACATTTGATGTTCTACCTTGACCAACGACAATCGATCGTCGTTTTGGATTTGTGTTATGATGAAATTCATTTGAATTTTGTTGAACTTTTGCTACTTCATCTGTTATAAGTTCTGTTTCATTCGCGGATAAAGATTTTTTTCTGTTTGAATCTTTTTTTCTGTTTGAATCTTTTTTTCGGTTTTGTTGGAAATATTTATAAAAACGAGAACGTATTAATGAAAGTGTTGTTAGTGTTGTTATTATATTACTGCTTTTATCATTACGAGCAGAACCATCATAATGTGATGTTGTTGTCATAGTTGATGATTTTGATTTATTACCAGATGAATTTAAATTCATTGTATCGCAACTATCTTTGATCTATAGAAAAGAAATAACATTAAGGTTCATATTTTAATTTAAGATAGGACAATAAATTAATTTGATGACACTCAGGTCTATGTCATTTCATTTTTAATATTTGGAGATCTTATTTTTGTACCACTTTTTTTTTCCTTTCAAATACATATTAGAAGTTTCTTGGAAATTGTTAAATAGTTCTGGATAATTTTCTCTTAATCACTAATTACAAAAGTTTCCTAGAAATTACCTTCTCAGATGCTGATAATTACTGATATTTCCTTTCTCAGAAATATGAATACTACTGACAAACCAAAAATAGAATTTACACTAATTTATTAAGCATTGACCCAATTATTTGAAATAAAAATTGTCTTTTATTTTTCTCTCATTTACTTGATACAACAAAAAAACTTATTAAACTTACTAATACTTCAATATTTTTTATATTAGCTATAATTCTTGAATAACAAACAAGCATAAATAAAAGTGGTATATAATAAAAAAATGTGCATAATAAGACAATAATAAATGGTGGTGCTGGATGTACACATATTGGTTCCTTTTTGCTATAATAATGTGAAATCAATATTGAACTTGGCCATATGGCAAATGGAATAGCCCATGAACTAATTATAAATATTAATACAGATGATAAAGAACGATTACGTAAATGAAAATAAGGTGCTAGAAAAAAAACAGAATGAAAAAGAATTATTTAAGAAAAAATAATCTCAAATAAAATACTAGTTAATGCCCAATATCTATCTAAAGCCATAGAAGCAAGTGTAAGAAATGATGCTGTTGAACAAGTAAAATCAATTGACATCCATATATAACAAAGACGATAATGAAATGGCCAATGTAAATATAATGAATGTATTGTCATAAGTGGCATCACAAATAGACCAACAAAAAAATCTGCTAGACATAAACTTACAATAAAATAATCAGAATATGATCGAGCACGAAGACGAAATTTAATTGAAATCA